>OZ020290.1:26646-276645 GCA_963971205.1 Aethes cnicana | reverse complement strand
GGCCTAGTGGTTCGACCTACCGCCTCTCATGCCGAGGGTCGGGGGTTCGATTCCGTCTCGCACAAGTTTACTTATGTGCGATATAAATAATAATAAATAAATACATAAGTATCTTGGGACATTTCACACATATTGACCTAGCCCCAAACTAAGCAAAGCTTGTACTATGGATGCTAGACAACGATATAAATACTTATATAGAGAAATACATACATAATATATAAATACTAACATCCATGACTCGAGTACAAACATTCGTGTTCATCACACAAAATTTGCCCCGAGCGGGACTCGAACCCGCGACCATCGGAACAGAAGGCAGGGTCACTACCAACTGGACCAATCCGGCCGTATGACTGTATGTTTTTTGGAATTAAAAGAACGATCCTTTCTTTGAAAATAACCACTGAAACTGCTAAACCGCTGTTAACACCGCAGGGCGCAAGTCATAAAAACGTCAAGTCGTATATCAAATCTTGAGCGAGATATTTTTGGCAATACTCTTTCACTTTTGGAGCCGAGCCTAATCTAAATCAAGGATAGTAGAAACAAGTTATCTAGGTACGTAACCTAACCTAAAACCTACTTACCTTTGACGACCGGATTGACTTAGTTGGTAGTGACCATGCCTTCTGTTCCGAAGGTTGCGGGTTCGAATCTCGGTAGGAAAAAAATGGATGATGAGCGTATTCACATCCCCGACTCAGGTATTAACGGACGGGGATGTCAATTATGTGTAACAAGCTTCTACTGCCTCCGACTTTGCCCGCGAGGAATTCGTTTATCGCGTTCCCGCGGGAACTATGCGTTTTTCCGGGATAAAAAGTAGCCTATATCCTTTTCCGGGACCCCAACTATCTCCATGCCAAATTTCATCTTTCAGCGGTTGAAACGTGAAGAGGTAACAGACAGACAGATAGACAGACAGACAGAGTTAGTTTCGCATTTATAATAGTAGTATGGATTATATGTATTTCTCTTTACAGGTACTGTACCCACAGTACAAGCTTTGCTGAGTTTGGAGCTAGGTGAAGTTCCCAATCCACAGTGGCCCAGCGTGGAGACTATAGCCTAAATCCTCTCGCAATGAGAGGAGGCCTGTGCCCAGCAGTGGGTCGTAAATAGGCTGTTGTGGTGGTGGTCCCAACATATTTACCCATTTTATTAAGCTAACAAAATCATCTTATTTAAGGGACCGGAAGGTCCCAAACTGTTTCCTGTAAACATTTTGCAGTGTCCACTCCCTTGTATTTGTTTCGTCGTCCATTTTCTGACAATCAAGACGTTTCGGCTTTCAAGGCTGTGAACATCTCTGACCCTCCCATCAACTAATACGCAATTGGCTTGAGTCAGGAGAGTCAGCGTGCGTTAGGTAACATATTATTGTGAGATATTTTTTTTTTTATCTTATATAAAAAGACATGTCTCCATTGTAATCGTTCGATTTATGCATCAAGGTGTAATTGTTGTGTTTCTGATTTAATGCTAAACAGCCAAGTGCACGAGGCTGCACAGGAAGGATACGTTGTAGAGGTTTCCTTTTTTTTTTAGTCTATGTTTTTTTTTGCTTCATTAACGGACTCAGAGAATTGTAAGCGTCTGGTGATTCTGCATTTGAAGAATTCATTTTTTTAAGCGAAATTAGTGAATGTAAAGTTTAACAGAAGTGAAAAGTTTAGTTGATAGTTTAAATACTGATTGAACAAAGAATATATTTGAAAGACATATTATTTCCTCGACCCTGATATCTATTATTATGGATATTTTTATATTATAGAAAGAAGACATGGAAATTCGAAAAGTTTTCTGTCAATTTTTGCCCAAGTTTTAGTTCTTGTTTCTGTTGAAAATGAAATTAAAATGATAAAGGAACAAAAATTTCATGTCACCGAAAGGTTACAGCTTTATGACGGGTCAGTTACAGTTAGTCTTTTTTTACCCGACTGCACCGGAAGGAGGGTTATGTTTTTCGGGTGTTTTTCGATCAGTGCGTCTTACCAGTAAGAAGAGTAATCCACTCACGGTTCGGCTGGTCCACCAACTCAAGGTCGCTCAGCAAGCTATGGAAAGAGCTACGCTTCGTGTTTCTCTAAAGTTCGATAGAGAACTAAAGTAACCAACATAGCTCAAAGAATCAGCAACCAGAAGTGGCAATGGTCTGGCCATCTTAGCAGAAGGACCGATAAGCGCTGGAGCAGACGAGCTTAAGAGTGGAGATCATGAATCAGCAAACGAAGTGTTAGAGCATCCTATAGCCAGGTGGAGCTATGACATATGTCAAACAGTTTAATTAAAAACTTTATTATTTTTCATCTGCAAATTAAATCGAGGTGGGTAGTTTGTTTGTAAACCGCTCGCTCCCGTCACAGAGGCGCCATCTATACACGAATCCCTCTCACTAATGGTCCGCGGTGAAGCGGCGTGTTTACTTTTATTGTCAAAATAAATCTGTCTTAACTGTCGCGATCATTGCCGCTAACTGCTGCCATAATGGTAGCTCTGTATCGGGCATAAAGCACTGAATCCCGCGAATAGGGAAGGAAAATCGCACTGTATTCTCAGTGAAGTCACAGAATATTTAATAGTACTACATACAGAATGGCCACGGAATCACCCTCCTGAATCTAGCCGGCAAGCAACGCATGCCCAACTCGCCCTTACCGTCATTTGTTTCATCCGGCGTTGGAGAGTGAATCATTGGCCCGCGTAGTGGTACACACACATTTACAAGAGCACAGACGTCCTCGCACGCACACAGACGTCCTGGCACGCAAACATTGACACTTCATTCATATGAATTGTGTTCGAAATCGTGCTTTTATAGGCCGTGTCCGCACTGTGGTGAAGTATGGTGAAGTTGAATGAAATGTAAATGGTACCTTCTAGAGGCATTTTAACAAGAAGATAATAGATGCAACAAGGTTTTGGAATGTAAGCCCAGAATCAGAAAATGAGGCATCAGTGGACAGAAAACGAGATGGACATAGGGAGGGAGAATGATGCTGTATTCTTAGTGAAGTTTAATGAAATCTAAAACCTAATTTCTATGGGCATTTTAACTAGAAGATAATAGATGTAGCTAGAAGGTTCTGGAATATAAGCCCAGGATCAGAAAATGACGCTTCAGTGGACAGAAAACGAGGTGGACATGGGATGGACCCGGGAACTGCAAAGTCTAAGCTGAAACAAAATAGTTGCAGATGGTGACCAATAAATGGCAGTGGCAATGGTGAAATAGTACATTACACACCTAGGGCGGTCAAGTAAAGAAAGTCTCAGATCGCGGGTAATTGAGGCCCGAGCCGGAGGCGACGGCTATAATCTAGCGGTCTGAGGATTTCTTTACGACCGCCCGTGGTTAGTATACGATTTTACGTCACCACCTGGCCGTGAAGAGGGATTTTTCGTAGCGCCCAAGGGCGGTAAATCCCGCTTTTCGGCCTGGTGTGACGTAAAATTTATTAACTACATACTGAATATTTTTTCGATCATAATGAAATATAGTCACTGTTTTACCAACATGACAAAGTACTAATCAATGCACTAAATAAATACCTATCTTAAACCAAATAAGATCTAGGCGACCTAAGTCCAAGCTAAAATCCACGTGTTTAAACACGTGCAAGTTTCCTGCATTTTTTCGAGTACAGACAAACACACGAGTGCTCTAATAGTATTTACTTTTAATTAGTTGCAGCTCGTATGGACTAATGGATGACTGTACGAAGAGGATTAAAGAGCAGAAGAGATATTATATTTTAAGACCGTTTTTCTTTCGCAAACAACTTAACCAATCAGAATGCAACACTTATTTTACAAGCAATATAGTGGAGCATAGATATTAAGTGTCTACTATATTAACTTACTATAACAAAATAAAAAATAAAGAAACGGCATCCATTTTTGTTTCTTTCATGCAATTTCTTTACTTATTTAGTTTTTTTGGTTGCGTTTTCATTTATGGTTTTAAGTCCTAGATTTGAAAACTATGGTAAATTTTGAACAATCTTAATTTTTATTCATCACAGGTGTAAAGTTCCGATTCCTCTACTGCTCCACCAATTTATGTAAGCTTAAGAAAAATGCACTTTAAGACTTTACGTCCCAACGCTACGAAACCTGCTAATGCTGGATTAACTCCTCTTTCTGATTAAGCTCTCACAGCATTAATGATTTCCTTTGAAATGTTCTGAAAGAATGAATAATGACTCTGTAAGAAGAACCCGTTTTTCAAGTTGTGATGTTTTTACCGTTGTGTGTCGGTAATAATTAGAAATTGAAAAAGAAACCTTATTCGGACACTAACTGACATATTTTGATGTCGTCGTCATAGAATTTCATTGTTTTGCATTTGAAGGAGAAAAGTGTTTAATTTCAGTCGTGAAAAATGTATTTTATCTCCGTCAAAAGAATTCATAGTAGGTAGGTATACTGAACGATCTGTGCTAAAAATGTAACATAAGATTCGCAGAACTCACTAAATGAACTATTGTAAAATCTTACAATTTCAAACTTTCAATGTCGAATCTCCCATGTTTTATGAAATTATTATTATTTCAGTCCCAGCAAAGCGTCAGTGAAATATGAAACCTAAATTACCGAACAGAAAACAAGCAATTATTACTAAACCGAGTTTCTGAACTGGAATCAGAAACAACAAGTGGAGTCGGTTTTAAACTGTTTGCGTATTGCAGTTTTAGTGTAATTCGGAGTTTAATGAAAACCACTGAGTGTAGAGAAGCTTCACATATTATACACGATTCTCTTCTCATGCAAAAAGTATGAAACTACTACTACTACTACTACTACTACAGCCTATTTGCGTCCTACTGCTGGGAACAGGCCTCCTCTCATCACGAGAGGGTTTGGGCTATAGTCCCCACGCGGGCCCAGTGCTGATTAGAGACTTCACACACATCTTTTGAATCACTTCGCAGTTGCGTGCAGGTTTCCTCGCGATGTTTTCCTTCACCGAAAAGCTCAGTGGTAAATTCGAATTGAATTTCGCACATAAGTAAACTTAGAGGTGCGAGCCGGAATCGAACCCCCGACCCTCTGCATGAGAGACGGTAGGTCGAACCACTAGGCCACCACGGCTTAGTATGAAACTGCGGCAGGATAATAGGGATGACGACAGGGTGAAGAAATCGAAATTCTGATTAGTTCGTCAGTCAGGTAAATAAAAAAATATTAGACACGTATTTTTTGTTTTATCAAATTAACAAAGAATGACTAAGTTAAAACGCATTAAAGTTGGAGAGTGGGGGCTAACTACGTCACCGTTAGGTATAAATCGTACCTAACCGTGACGTCACGCGACATTTCAACTCAATATATCTCCGTATAAGTTTGATAATGTCAAAAAGAAAAAAATACGTGTCCAATACTTTTCA
This sequence comes from Aethes cnicana, assembly GCA_963971205.1. NCBI lineage: Eukaryota > Metazoa > Arthropoda > Insecta > Lepidoptera > Tortricidae > Aethes > Aethes cnicana. The sequence continues at coordinate 271,252 of OZ020290.1, read as the reverse complement.
ATAATCTTCCCGATAGACTAAGGAAAGAAAAGTTGTCATCCCTATTAAGATGGTGGCAGCCATTCGAACGGACTTTTCATCAGATCCTTCCACCAGCAAAAATGCTGCAGAAATAACTCGTTAATATTGTATGCTTATTCAAATAGGAGACCTTAAATCCACTCAACCCTCTAGCTAGAGTCTAGCTTGATCGAGAAACCCGTAAACTTTTAAGTAATGACAGTAAATAATTGATTTAATCCGACCCTAATAAATTATTGGCAATCGCAAACTAATATCAAATCGGAACCAATTATCGATTAAGTGATTTAATTGAATGGCAAGTTCCAAAGTAACCGTGAATGGAAACTGGCTCGGTTAGTTTACGAGTATATATATTCTTAATTAGTTTAACGAATTCGTGCGTCGCTTAAATGATCTTAAATGAATGGGGTGATCTTGATTAGCGAGAATTGGCCGGTATATTCAGATAGCCTTAAGACCCTTTGAGCCTTTTAAGCTAAAGAGGTACGTGATATTTAGAGCCCTATTCCTAGTCCTATTTACCCTACTTTAGAGGGAGGGTTATGTTTTTCGAGTGTATGTATGTATGTATATTTCTTTGGCACGCTCTGTAGCTTAAATGGCTTGATGGATTTGAGCATGCGAGGTGTCGTTAGGTTCGTCTTAATTGTGAGAGTGACACTGGGTATATCAAAATTGCAAAAAACAAAAGGGCTGACTTTTGGAGGCATTTTAAACGTTTCCGAAAACATTTTTTTTGTCAAAGCCGAGTTGTCAGATCCGAAAGATCGAGTGGGTTATCAAAAAAAAGGGTTTAATGAACGAATAACAAAAATATATAAAAGTCGCCGTGGGTGAGAGCTCTAAGATTGCCGCTACAACCAACCTTGAATAGGTACTGTTATACTATGTAACGGATAATTTAATACTTTCACTACCTATTGTTTTCACGTTTGATACTTGGTATAAAAATAAAGATTTTCCTATAATAATATCGTTTCTCAGTGCCTCAAAGGGGCTGATGTGCCCGAACTAACATCAGTTCAATACCTAATGAATACGTTCCATTGATCCCCAGTCGCCCCTAAACTCCTAAACGAAGTCCCGAGAGGAACGACGACTATCTAGCTAACCAGAGAGTGGGTACTAATAAGAGAGTAGGTAGGTACTTAGTAAATTACTATTTACAGATATCTAGAATATCCAAGTGTATCTACTTTCATAAATTAACGATTACCTAAATGTGTATTTTCCCAAAATTGCTTCTAAAAGGACTGTTATTTGGCTCTTTAAGCTAGGAAATTTAGACAAATAAGGCTACGTAGTATGATAAGCTTTTGCGATGTCAATATTTTGTTTTAACCAAATGGCGATTATGAATTAAAAATAGAAGTAAAATTACACATAGGTACTCGTAGAGTGTTAATAACTGTTTTTTGATAAGTCCGTATCTACTTGGCGCACCGGTAGCTCGGATAGAGGCCACATATTTTAAGGGTAAGGGGACGTACGTAGTCTCAAGGATCTTTTTGGCCGAGGCTGGGAGTGGCGTGATACACTAAGGTGGCATGCCGCAAGATGTGCAGTAGCTTCGTTCGGCATCTGCATGCCTAGGTAACCATCATGTGATAGCATGCATCTCCCTGCCACCCCCTTGATCACTAAGACGGCCCCCCATTGCCCTCAGAATCCGACCTTGGGTCCTTGCAGCAATTGCTGGCTGGTGTTGTCACTTGAACTGAACTGAACTGTAATAAAAAAGCAACGGGTTTGCATGCAGAGAGGGGTGAATGTAGAGGAAAAGAGGGAGATATGTTTGGATCTTAATTATATCCGAGCAATGATTTTATATATATATTTTTTTAATATTTTTATTCATGTTTGCTGTTAATTTCTGTACTATCTAGAAACCAAACCGACGCTAAATATTGTATGTCGTCAAGATATGTTACAGTGAGACTTCAAAAACTTTCAACACCTGTATTTGTTTACCTGTGCAAAACAATAAAGATACTTTGACTTTGACTTTAGAAGAAGCAGGTGGCGTTCCGTCTTCTCTGCCCACCAACACGAGAAACAGGCGTGAGTTTATGTAATTACATAAATCAATTGTCAATTTTTAACCGCGTATACTGAGACAAGTGTTAGTTAGAACAGTATACTACACCGCATCTATATGTTCAATACGCGTATATCCAGTGTATCCGTCATTTTCTTTGAAACTACAAATAGTTTCAAAATTACATTAATGTAGACTATAGTAAAATACACCACTTATTATTACTACATATTTTTGCGAAATTATCTTCAGAAACAAAAAGTTATGAGCACTTGCACTAGTAAACGTAGGAGGTGTTGATATGTATGTAAGTATGTAAAAATCGAAATTTTCATGATTGGATTGGATTTGGGAGGCGCAGATCCTGTCTGTATTGGAATCTTCGAGGAAGCCCGTGACCAGCAGTGGACGCTGAGGTCATCATTTCAGCCGAAAGACGTCCACTGCTGGACATAGGCCTCCCCCAAGGCTCGCCACTCAGACCGGTCCTGTGCTACTTGCTTCCACCGGTTTCCCGCGACCTTCACGAGGAGACGAGACCGGGAGACGAGCTGTCGGTAGGCCTCCAACAAGATGGAGCGACGACCTCGTGAATGATGAGGTGTTTCAATTGAATACAAAAAAAATATAACTCTGCTTAAGTAGGTACCTATTTACAAAAAACGGTCGATAAGCCATCAGTCAGTAAATTAGCTTAAAATGCTTGGCCGAGCTCAAAATTCACCTTTCACACTTCATATCAAAAACTCTATTCATTCCGTTCTATATCTAATTTCACAGACGCGTAGCTGAAGGCTAAATCCCCGATGATAAGCGTTTTTTTTTTGCCGACTACATAATTGAGATGAGCCTTTTTAGGGTTCCGTGTGGCATTAAAAAATGAAAATAAATTTTATTGACGTTTTACATACTCAGTTTTTGTTTACAAGGTTACAAACAAGCGAAAATTCAAAAATTCAAAAAAGTAATTCTTATTATGATTCAGCCGATAAGGCTTTAATACTGCAGGATACACTTAAGAATTTATAAATTAAAAATCACAAAGTTATCTATCTATCTACTATAATAAAATAGCAGAACCCGGTGTGTTTGTACATAGAAAGAAAAGTTCATAAAAAGAAACGGGGGTCTAAAGTTGTATGGTAGTGGTAGATCACAAAACAGCGTTTTTTAGAATTTTTTTCTGTCTGTCTGTCTGTCTCTCTGTATGTTTGTTAAAGTTTATCTCCGAAACTACTGAACTGATTTGGATGCAGTGTTTAAGAGTAGATAGAGCATCATTTGGAGCAACATATAAGCTATGTTTGAGTAAAATCAGATGTCGGAAAGAAAAGTTGTCGGCAATTTATATTTCACGCGTACGAAATCTCGGGCAGAAGCTGGTTAAAAATAATTGTGAATGTGCAGACTACCTTAATATACATTAAACATGCGTATGTGGCATGTATGTATGTTTCTTTAACTCGATATTGTTTGTCGAAAAATATGACATCATCCAGATACCGATATCTACCAAAAATATCAGAGTCCAAACTTCTTCAGTATAGGTACATGGTAGTTGAATTAATATAGAAGTTAATCAACGAACGGAACCCTTTCAAGCCAATTTTAACTCGCAATTCTCCGGTTTTTTTTTTAAAGTTCAGAACGGTAGATCGCTAGCCTTGATAGGTTTATATTGTGCACAGGAGCACGTTATTGGATAATGTACTATCGATAAAAAGCTACAAGTGAACTTTTATTAATTTTGCAAGCAAATTGATGCCTATATAGAATAAGTGGTGGTGTGTAAGGGACTGATAGGAGAATAAATAATACGCTTAACTAAAGCCTCTCTTAGCAGACATCAATTCCTGCTCGTAAAGGCAGTTTGTTCTTTATATATCCAAATTAAATATATTCTTTGTATAGTCAACTTTACTATACATCCCTGCAATGTAATTTTAGTATGTACCAATATGTATATTTTATACATGTAATGCAAATGTAAATTTTGTAACTATGCGGAAATTTTGAAAAAAGGCCTTCTGCTTGAGTTTGTTGCGGCGCTTCTTCTCAAGCAATGGGTCTAAGAAGCGCTGGTCAATTCTTTTTCTGACGTATAAAAGTGCCCATATGTGGCCAATTTGCTGAATAAATGATTGAAGTTTGAATTCATGATTTTTTTAAATATTTATAATTATAAATCCTTAACGATTATTTTAATTAAAAACCTAATAATTGTTCTGCAATGTAATACTTATTCAACGATACATGACATAGTTGGTCGACTTTGTTATGTTTTTTTATGTCACTGTAGCCCATCTACATTGAAATCCTATGACCCCCTATAAGAAACCATTAAGCTCTTTTTTTATTTCTGTAAATTTAAATGCTATTTGTAGTTTATTTTTTATTTTTTAACTTGTTCTTTTCTGAATAAACTCTTTAATTATTAGGTATAGAAAATACATACCTACACATTAATGTTTTTGCGACTTATATAAAGATGAACATTCTCAAAATATTAAGATCTTATCATATGTTTTGTAATTTTCATGTTTCAAATTTTGATTATCTACTTAATGTAATATATTCAGTGACACTCGCATGATTTAAAATAAATCGTTTGACGTGTGGTTCATTAAGAATAGAATAGAATACATTTATTGACATTAAAATAGAATGACACATTGATCTCTGTAGTACCACAAAGAAATAATCATAAATCTATTAATTATACATTACGTAGGCTCTCATCCCTTGCTTTGCGCACTCAGATAAATAAACAGACTTACTTATGGATCAGACCACAACAAAAACAGCTAAAAAGCATATTTAACAGAAGGTTGCTTGCATTAAAAAAGTATTAAATAAACCGCTGAAAATACCTTATCAAAATAAATTACATTCACACCAACACAGGAATAATAACATAATACTATTAATAAATTATTAACATTGCATGACAGCGAAAAAATGTATTATACACGGTGAACTTGAGTAACCCGAATAATTTTACCAGCGTATACCTGAGGTCATAAGGAATAAAAAATGTTAATGAGATCAGGTTGAAATATGATTTTTAACTTATTTTATTCCATACGACCCCAGTCGGAGTCGGTCAGAAATCGTATGGAATAAAAAAAGTTAGAAATCATATTTCAACCTGGTTTCATATTTTTTTTTATTTCTTACTGCCTCAGGTATACGCCGGTAAAATTATTCGGGTTACTCAAGTTCACCGTGTATAATAAAATGAATAATTAATAGATAAATATTGTAATTAGCATTATGTGTGTTTTTAAACATTATAAAATTAGGTAACTACTTAGATATAAAACATTACATTGTAATACCCTTACCGGGTGGCATGTACCCTCTATAGAACCTAAGTTTGTAAATCTAACACCATGTACTATGTGTATTTTCTATGTACATGATTGCAATGAATGAATAAAAGATGAAAATTAAGTATGAAGTCGCATTCCATAAAATTTAATCTCATTAACACAAAACTAGGTAAATGAAGAAAACTTCAAGTTCAAAAGCCAAAACATAAGTTAACTTTAGCAAAGTTATAATGTCAACGCGAACAGTATACAGAAGGTTTCATTCCCTAAAAGCTTTAAACGTTTGCCGTAATGACCGAGTGGGATCGCAAGCTATAAAAGCCATTTCAGCCCAATATAGGTTCGACATTGACATTAAGCACGCTTGCTTATAATAAAGTTTATAGACCGAGCGGCTGCTGTGAAAAGCATTCTTCATTAGATAGTGCAGCAAAAACTGCAATTAGTCGCCGGGCGTCGCCCGACGATTAACGAAAAATTTAGTGTTGAAAACAAATTTATTATCTAAAATAAAGTGAAGGTCGCGGGAAACCGGTGGAAGCAAGTAGCACAGGACCGGTCTGAGTGGCGAGCCTTGGGGGAGGCCTATGTCCAGCAGTGGACGTCTTTCGGCTGAAATGATGATGATGATGATAATGAAAATAAAGTGTACAGGACAGCATGCCGGGTAGGATGTAAAAAAGGTAAAGGTACATAGAAAATACACGTTACGGTTACCGATAAAACATACATAAATATACAAAAATTTCGAGGTAAAAATGCCACAATAATAGGTCCGTTTGGCCAAAAGTAAAGAAACCTAAATATCAAATGATCACATGCGAACAGTGTGATTTTTAGAATTTGGACCGATGAGAATTAACAACAGGTGTGATACTAAACTATAGAGATCGTATCAGATAAAATAAACCATTTGGAGTGCACTACAAAGGGAGTACTTAACTAGGAAAGGATATTAACGGCCACGCCGCTAACAAGACTTACAGTAATTGCTACTAACACTTAATATCTGTTGTTATTGTTAATAATCGACTATATAAAAACAAAGCTTAGGCGGTACGAAACTAAGATTTTTAAAACGAATGCTTTTTGTCCCTGCTACGGCGTTTACCGATTTAAGAGCGTTAACGCACGTAAAAATTATTCTCCGATTAAAAAAATGAAATTTAAAGTTCACTTCCCTGTAGATGTAACCCGCACAATACGTCCACGGTAATGTAAACTGGACGAAAAACTCGTGGTAGGTGGAACTGCCGGGAAAAACCGTCCAGCGCCTCAGCCAAGGCCGCAAGGCGATTGCGCGACGATCTCGTTAAATGCAGCGCCAAGCAAACAAAGCGGTCGCTACATCGCGCTTCCGTGCCCGGGTATGGGGTGGACTAAAAAGATGTTCACCATTAAGAAACAAGCATGAGATAAAACGCGACACGATTTAGTCAAGGAAAGGTTATGGAGACTTACCCGATAACTCGGCACAAACTAAAAAAAAGTAATAATTTCTGATATTTACTATTCAGAAAAATTGATATGAATTTATGGAAATTAAATAATTTATGTGACACGAAAATAAATGATCATTCCGCTCTTCAAGTTCTTCTAAGAATGAAAAAAACAGCGTGTCGAGAAAAGAACACTAACAATTCGAATTCAAAATCATACGAATTGACACCTACGAGAAAAACGGCCAGGAAATCAATTCAAAAAAATCGTATTTTAATGCAGCATGGAGTTATGCTGCAATAGGTACTATCATCAGTCACTAGCAATCGTTAGTTGTTCGATAAACCGCCCAATTACATTTTTGTTTCACTTTAAGTAAGAAAACATATTCCAGAGGAAATTCATTAACTGGTTGACGAAGATAATTTTGTAACAGTTTGGTAACTAGTTGGAGAAAATTAGAGCAGAGTTTTACAAAACCTACCAATCCAACTCCCGAATCAACTGAGAACTACCTAGCTATGTGATAGTAAACTTCAATTGATTGTGAAATTCCGTAAGTCATTACAGAATAGCCAAAGAATTTAGTTTTTAGCTAAAACTGCAATGATTTACGGAACATCAAGCTGCTTCATGAGTGTATTTATATAGATATCATAATTTTTATTTCAGCCGCAAGTTCACTGTTGGAAATCAAGGTTTACCACTTGGACTTTTGTTACAATACAATGGTAAATTCATTTCTGTTAAATTCATTTAAAAGTGACGTGTAAAAGTGCCCAGATGTGGCCTATTTGCTGAATAAATATTTTCATTTTCATTTTCAATAATTATTATTTCCACTAAACTGCTAGTATTCAAAGTCTGTCATGTTAATGTGCCTAGATGTTAGTATATTTATAAATTTACTGTGACCAAATGACGTTGCTCAAATGACTGCGGGCGCCCAGCCTAGGATAGGGGTCGTCACGTCGGTTCCGGTCCCAGCGGGCACATAACTCTATGCATTAATTCGGTGTAACGACTAACTTTTGAATTCGTTTTATTACCAACTAGAAATTAGGGCTGTAACATTTGCTATTTTCATAATTATCTGCTGGGGTGGCTATTAAAAGTTTAGCTTGCATTACGTAACTCGATATTATAGGTAATTATTAAAATTGAACGTAATGATCTAATGGTTTTTAATCAAAATCGCCGTACAAATACTCAAGTACATATAATATGGCGATAAGCTGCATAAGCAATATTTAAACATTTGCGTAAGTACCAGTGTATTAAATAACTCTATTTTTGAAAAAAAAACTCGAAAAATCCAAAGCATAGGTATAATTACTACAACAGCCTATTTACAGCCCACTGCTGAGCACAGGCCTCCTCTCATCACGAGAGGGTTGGGCTATAGTCCCCACGTAGGCCCAGTGCGGATTGGGGAATAGGTTTGGTATTGGGGATTATTATTTTTATATTATATAAACTTTTGATATAAGGTATGTACCCAGTGTCACTCTCACAATCAAGACGAATCTAACGACACCTCACAAGCTAAGTTCCATCAAGCCGGTTAGGATACAGAGCCTACTGTGACAAGAAACTGGGGGATCGTCAGATGGTAGTGCGAGGTACTCCTTGAAGTTAAATAAAAAAGAGATATAAGTATACTTTATATTCGTGTTAAAATGGGGCCTACGTTTACATGTGCGCGTTGCTACAACGAGCTTCAGACTAATACTAGACGTTCTAGAATGGTTTTCTTTTTAATATTCAAATAATCAGTAATTCTAGAACGTTTACAAAACTACGCTCCTAACGAGTTAGTATAGCGAGGGCTATACTAACTCTACAAAGAAATATGCATACATTCACACTTATATGTATACATAATTACATACGTACATACTTATACTCGAAAAACACAACCTACCTTCCAGATCAGTCGGGTAAAAAGGTCAACCATTTAGCTACCTTTGAGTTATCTTTACTAGTAATAAGTCTGTAGAAGAAGTCGCGTCTGTAACTTGAAAATTAAAAGAAACTATCAAGTCGAAGGGACTGTATAAATGATACTGAACACAAAATAACGATTTTTGAAAAAAATCTGAGGGTATGTATGTATGTCCGGATTTAACTCGAAAACTACTGGACAGATTGCAACAAAATTTGGTATGGGGGTATTTTATAACACTGGTCAATATATAGGCTACTTTATATCCCGAAAAAACGCATAGTTCCCGCAGGAACGCTATTTCCGAATTCCACGCGGACGAAGTCGCGGGCAGAAGCTAGTCCTCACATATCTGTAATAGCATTTTAAACGTGAGATAAGTAAGTCAGGATCCTTCTATCTATATTACTATGTTACCTTTGATATATTTATGTAGGTACGTATGATACACTCAATGGCATAAATAACGTAGATAGGGTGCGAAAAGTATTCTGATAAGTGCTCTATCTACTGGAGAGAAAAAAATATTATTCCTTGATAGCTGTTTTTGTAAATGGTAGTGTAGGGGAGTTTTATTTGATTTGTTCAATCTGTTAGTTTTTTCTGCGTTTTTGTTCTTTTATGTGAAAAATAATTTTTTTTTTTTTTTCTATTTTTGGTCTGTACCTAAAAAACACTGTTTTTTTTAACCGACTTCAAAAAAGAAGGAGGTTCTCAATTCGTCTGTATGTTTTTTTTTGTACTTATTATATTCCAGAACATGTCATTGTGTACCTACAAGAGTTCCTTAGCACTGAGCCATTCCTCTATTCTTCCCAAAGTTTACTTGATTTATATGCCTCCACCACCATAACAGTCTATTTACGTCCCACTACTGGGCACAGGCCTCCTCCCATCACGAGAGATTGTCATTATCTACCTCGACCAAAAATCATTATTTTTCTTATTATAAAACTTCTGTTAGTATACATACAGACAGACAAAATAACTAAGTGAAACTTAAAATTAAACTTCACTTCTACCAATTTTCCAGCTCACACAAATATCACTTTAGTACAAAATAGTTCAACACAAAACACGTCAGCGGGGGAATAAAAACCGTTGAGCGGCCAGAGCGTGCCAAAACACAGGACATAGAACCCATATCCCTATCTTAATAGGGCCAGCTTCCTCCTAATATAATACCTCACGCGGCGATAGCTGGAATAAATTCGACAGTCGACACTGACCGCATCCTGGGTTGCCAGTGTTTGGGGTTCCGTAGCCAAATTGCGAACATGGAACCCTTAACGCTTGAGGGAGTTATGTTGCTTTTTGTCTCCGTCGAAATATGTATGCTGCAACGTTTGGTTAGGGAATTACGTGGTTGAATTTTAATAACCTTTAATTCTTTGAATCGCCTTAGTATGAAATTTTGTTTTCAAACTATAAAATTGCTGTTTAAAATTCGAAGTTACCGACATTCCATGGGATTGATGATTTATTGGTGGATCCTTAAAAAATAGTTGTTTGAATCACCGAGGCAAAAAGAACGGATTTTATAAGTTTGACGATGTCTGTCCGTGGGCTTGTAGCCCCGCAACAGATGAACCTATTCTGATAAAGTTTATATTGTTAGAGCTGAGTTAATCGAGATTGTTAGCTGTTTGAATAACATCAGTTCAGTGGTTTGAACACTGTCTTGTTCTTTTGTGTCTTTTTAGTTTTTTTTTCAATTTATAGTTATGTAAGTAATAATCTGCGGCCTATTATAAAAATATCGAATATAGGATATATATATAAATAGTTTGCAAACACGCTAATCTAAAATGTTCGGTAGTAACCTTATGTTAGAATCCGAGTTTTTTTTTGCTTTTTTGCGTTTGTCGGCGTTGCGGGGCTGAATATTGCTCGTTTTTCGAAGGTTCATGGATTAGTACATGTCCGATTTTCATCGTCATCCGTCACATGGTTGATTGCTACGATGGCAAAAAATTATGTCACGCTACGAGATAAAAGCCATGGTGGCCTAGTGGTTCGACCTACCGCCTCACATCCATCGAGCTGTGGAAGTCTGTACCTGGACAAAAACACTCGAAAGCTCTAATTAAGGGCTATGCGACAAAACTATCTAGAGAGATACTACGTCTCAAAAGATATAAAACGTGTGCAGTAACCAGAAGCCTGACCGGACACTGCAAACTGAACAAACACCTAGCCCAAATGGGAATGAAAGAAGGCACGACGTGCAGATTCTGCCACGAAGCAGAGGAGACGCCCCTGCATATCCTCTGTGAGTGCGGACCTTTCATGCAAAAGCGTAGTATCTACCTAGGGAGGCATATAATGCACCCAAAAGAGATACAAAATATCACCGCCCAAAGAATCTGGAAATTCCTGGACTCAACGGGTATCACAGGTGAATTATAACAAAACTCAAAAGGGCCGTCACAAAAGATCAGCTATGGTCGAGGTGACACACATATGGCCCTACAAAACCCCCCAATAATAATAATAATACCGCCTCACATGCAGAGGGTCGGAGGTTCGATTCCGACTCGCACCTCTAAGTTTACTTATATGCGAAATTAAATTTGAATTTACCACTGAGCTTTTCGGTGAAGGAAAACATCGTGAGGAAACCTGCAGGCATCTGCGAAGCAATTCAAAGATGTGTGTGAAGTCCCTAATCCGCACTGGGCCCGCGTGGGGACTATACCCCAAACCCTCACATGATGAGAGGAGGCCTGTGCCCAGCAGTGGGACGCAAATAGGCTGTAGAAGTAGTAGTATGAGATAAGTTTTACGAGTATTACTTTACAAAAATACTATTACGTATTATCTTTTTTCCTTAAATTTCGTTCGATAATTGAAATAATGTTTAAAACAACAAATGGTCAATATTTTTATTTAAACCCGACTCCCACGCCTTCTCTGTCCGATGACATGATTTTGAGTCATCGTCAAATACGGCATAAACAATTCCTACTTACTAAATATGTCACCACTTTCTCTCTTTACATATGTATACATAATACCTTTCGACATTTTAACAAATCACACACCCAACAAATAAATGTATACGCCGCAAGTCCAATGGACATTCGACTTTATTAAAACCAATATAGGAATAAGAGATGCTTGATTCAAAAGTTAGGTTATTTTTATGCAAATCATTGCATTTTGAATGAACTTTGTTTTAGCTGTACTTTTAGCAGTGTTAATGAGAATGTATGAGAGCGATGACAGTTTGAATATCCCATTGTTTTGCCGCTCGTATGCATTTTGGTCGTACATCAGCTTCATTTGGTTTCGAGTATTTATGTTAAACGCGCTAATTTCAGGAAAGGCTTAACTAATTTTAGCGACGTTATTTTTGCATCTCCTTTTCTTTTGCCGAAGTTTAGGAACTGATACATCAGATCTTACTCTTTAGGTACCTACCGCCAAACAATAGAAAGAAAGAAAAAAACATCAATCATGTCAAGACAGGACAACACATGTAAGAAATAACAAATCTAATAACAAATCTATCTAATACTTTAAACGCGCTAATCTTGTATATAGCTCTATTTATTTATTTATCCAGGCGATCTCAGAAACAATTTGGACGAAATTTGGAATCTAGGTGCTTACGGGGGCGATAAATAGATCTAGATGTGTCATAACTGGAAAAAACTCGGTTTTTACCCGATCAAACCTCGGTCGCCCAGATACATACAATAATACAGGACAAATGAAGTGTTGTGATCTATCACGAAATGGTCATTCATTAGTGCTCACACTGTTGTGTTCCGGTCAGGGGGTAAAAGAGCCGATGAAGTTCCAGAAAATGCCAGTTAATATGGCAAAAATGCACTTAAAAACCAGCTATCCCCTACACTTATTATTGTTTAATTGTTATCTTCAAGTAGGGTTACAATAAAATTCCGCCACACATAACCAGTGAAAAGAAGTTCGTTACGTTTGTTACAAAATATCTTTTAGAGAAAAACCCTTAGGTACTTATTCACTAAAAGAATTCGTGGAGTTGTAAATTATGTTCTATTTTATTTTCTAGTTTGTATGTTCTATACCTTGCTACGCCCTAGTAGGGCCCATGTCTGTACTGGTAAATTATTTTTTAGAGCATTGTAATTCCATGATTGTAAAGGATTAAATGATCATGATTATGATTAGGGTTGTAAAACAATGACGCAGGCCCAAAGCATACTTACCTACTGTGAACTTCAGTCAGTTTTATTACGTCTCGTTGTTATCAGATCTTTTCATATTTAGCAACAAAAGACGTAGGGACGTAGTGTCACCGACTTGCTCGCCGGACTGACCGATGGGCCCAGAAAGTTCTGGAGTGGCGTCCGCGAACCGGTAGACGAGCTATCGGCGGGCCTCCAACAAGATAGAGTGACGACCTTGTAAAGGTCGCGGGAACGCGGTGGATGCGAGTGGCACAGGACCGGTCTGAGTGGCGCGCCTTGGGGGAGGCCTATGCCAGCAGTGGACATCTTTCGGCTGAAATGATGATGATGATGATGAACAAAAGACGTTGTAAAACCCGAAGTTACTGCATTTTCGCCATATAAACTGACATGTTCTACACCAGCATGGAATCTTAGTCCTCGTTTTGACAACGCATTCAAAATCTAATAATTCCTAACATCCATGGTTGTTATTCACTCCAGTGCGAGTATGGTATGGAGGTGTAAACACAAATTATCCAATCGGCGAGCCGTTAGCCGCCGCCGGCGCAGGCGCCACTCGTCATTACGGCGTCTGCGCCAAACGGGGCTCTTGCTCCGACTCTGTACATTGCTGGGTTTAAGGCATTAACTGCCACTTCTTTTTTACGAACTTTCGCCAGGTGCCACATCTGTCATTAAGGGAACATTGCAACGCACATGTGCGTTCAAGGCACTGCGGGAAAGTCAGCAAAACGCACATATGCGTCGGCGGCAGTGAATGCGTTAAAGACAGCCCTTTAAATAGTACATTTTGATGCAAGAGCGAAATGTTTGTAATTTTATCACGAGTCCCTAGATATGTTGGCGAGAGCGAAAGCGAGCGTTAACACTAGGGACGAGAGACGAATGACAATTTCACACGTCTGTATCAAACTAAATTTTTTAATACATTTTTTAATAAATTTGCGAAAAAATAAAATAAAGACATAAATGAACTTCATCAAGCTCAAAAGACTTTACGCACTAGTTTGCCTATTTTTTTGGGGCTGACCTAACGAGCATACAAACCACCTGATGGTAAAATGGGCACTGTTTCACACTTGTATTATCTTGCTTTATTACCCAAAGAGTACATCTGAATGTTCGTCATGTTAGTACAGCTAGACGACGCTGTCTTACCTCGAGACGGCTGACCCGGCTGTAGCCTATGGACATCAGTATATGCTGATGTCCATGGGCTACAGTGCCCATTTTACCTTTGTTTCAAATGCGTCGCTACCACCACCACAACAACCTATTTAGTGACGTCCCTTCTCTCTTCCCTTCCGAGCCCCTTCTGAGGTGTTTCTCACCTCAGCATAAATGCTGAACCAGACACCCTTTCACCGCCGTGAGGACACAGGCTCCTTTGTAATCCTTTTTTTTGTACTGTTTCTTTTTCTTAATTACTTGTAATCCCTATTGTGTCTATTATGTACCTTATGTATGTGTCTTCAATGTGCGTAGTGAATAAATGTTTTTCTTCTAATTCTTCTTCTTCTCGAGGTGTTTCTCACCTCAGCATAAATGCTGAGCTAGACACCCTTTCACCGCCGTGAGGACACAGGCTCCCTTGTAATCCCTTTTTTTGTACTGTTTCTTTTGATTAATTTCTTGTAATCCCTATTGTGTCTATTATGTACATTATGTATGTGTCTTCAATGTGCGTAGTGAATAAATGTTTTGCTTCTAATTCTTCTTCTTCTCTCATCACAAAAATATAGTCGCGGATTGGGGACTTCACACACATCCTTGAATTGCTTCGCAGATGCGTGCAGGTTTCCTTTGCGGAGGTCGAACCACTAGGCCACCACGGCGATGCCAACCCGAGGGGTACAATGAAAATGAATGCTATTCTGGTAATTTCACAGGGTCTTCTCCTCTTACCGGAAAAATATTTAAAACTAGCTTTTGCCCGCGACTTCACCCGCGTGGAATTCGGTTATCCCGTTCCCGCGGGAACTATGCTTTTTCCGGGGATGTAAAGTAGGCTTTGTCCTTTCCCGGGACCCCAACTATCTCCATGCCAAATTTCATTTCAATCGGTCCGGCGGTTGAAGCGTGAAGAAGTAACAGACAGACAGACAGACAGACAGGCAGAGTTACTTTCGCATTTATAATATTATATAAATATTTATAAATATGGAACCCTCTCATGATGAGGGGATGCCTATGCCCAGCAGTGGGACGCAAATAGACTGTAGTAGTAAATATGGATACGGATGTAAAATAAAGAAATATTGTTTGAACGCCATTGTACAGCGTCCAATCAAATGTGAACGCTAATGCCAGCAATTTAGGACGATTATGCGGATCCGTTATCGTGTCACTGTCTCACCTAATGCAGGTGACCTCTTTGATATAATTACAAAGTACAGCTTTATTTTTAAAGTCCATTTCATTTTCTAACACCGGATTGTAGTTTTTAAATACTGTTTTCCAGTAGCAACATTTATTTATGTTAAACCTTTCAATTATATAAAAGTCTTCCGATACGGACAGATTGACTGACATACACAGCCGAAACTACTCGTAGTAAAAATCTGGAAGTTTGACATTGGATTTCTTGGGGAGTATATGCGGGCACTAAGAGAATTCCCGAAATTCCTACGGGAACGGAAAAAACGGGACCGCGAATGTCCCATTTTTTCCGTCCTCTCAAGGATTAATCATGAGACGGCAAGTTGAAAATATAACTAACTAGCTTTGCGTGTTTAATTCGGTTAAAGCGTTCCCGTGGGAACTGTGCGTTTTTCTGGTATTCCCCGGCACTTACGGAACTATAAAATTTCATCTAAATTGGAAGACAAACATACCTACTGACAAAGTTACTTTCGCATATGTAACCAGAGAAAATCGCAATTAAATAAAATGCCGAAAAATGATTCTCCCTATATTATTATGTATGAAACATAGTTCAGTACATATACTTAATGAGTGAAAAAAGGTCAGTCGACCAACACGAATCCAATAAGACACATCTTCACGTACCTATTAAATTTATACGAAAGGAATAAATAGCTTGATAAAAATCATTCAAGACAGGTTGCGGACCCCTGATTCCATCAACACTGCTAGAAAATTCATAAAAATGCCACGCCACGCCAGCTTTTGCAAAGCGCAGCATCAGTCAGCCCAGCCAGGGGCGCGCAACCTAAAATCAAAGGCAAATCCATAACCACAGAGTAACATCCAATTTCAATACAGATTGTGCATTCATTATTCCACTCACGCGCCCGCTGAGGAGCCATGACGCTCCAAAAATTGATTTCCATCAGCCGCTGAGGCGGCGGTATTTTAGCAGGGTGCAATTGTTTTATTAAAAAGACATTTTTGTGGGAAGTGTACTATCTTCGACTTAAGTAGGTCGTGGGCTAGTTTACTAGTTTAGTTTAGTTAGTGGGGTAGTTTGCTTATTACTATTTATATCCGGAAGTGTCTTTTTGCATTTTCTAAAAATTTACCTAGTAAGCTTATGTTTGAATTGGTTTTAATAACATTAATTATTGATATCAGCATGTCATAATTTCTTATCTTTGTGTAAAGATGTTGACAAATCCACCACCGCCACCACACCACCTACGGACGTCCCACTACTGGGCACAGGCCTCCTTTCATCACGGAAGGGTTTGGGTTATAGTCCCCACGAGGGGCCCAGTGCGGATCGGGGACTTCACTCACACACATCCTTAAATTACTTAATTAATGTTTTCCTTCACCAAAGAAAGTTTAGTGGTGAATTCAAATAATTCGTACATAAGTTAACTCCGGATTCGAACAACCGACCCTCTGCATCGCCTTCTTATTAAGTTATTAAATTCATCGTCAAGTTGATAGATTAAGTTCGTGTCAAGATGTTAACAATTAATTTTATCAATTGAAATAAAGGTAAGTAAACATTACAAAAGCATTATGTAAAGATGCAAATCTCAGAATCATTCAGAATTATTATTACATCGTAACCCCACAATTATAAGTCGACTACTTTAAAACGGGCGTTTGAATTTTAAACACTCATACTAGCAGAATTCCTTTAGATAGAGCACGTAGCAATTTAGAAGCAAAGAGTTGATAACTTCGATAAGCCATTTATTGAAAAGGCCTAGAACGTGAGTTCGCCTAAGCAACTTGGAATTAATTAAAAAAATAAATTGGTATTTCCTCATGACTCGTAAGTAAACAGACTCTTTACGAACGTTTTTAAAACGTTTCAATTCTTAATTAGTCTATGTTTGCCGCTGTAAGAGATTTTGTTTGATATCGTGCTGTATCTAGTATCCGCACAGCTGATTAAATTTAGTGATGAATAAATGAGAATTCTCTGTAACTCATTTGTAATGTAAAGAACATTTGCCTTTGTTTGTGTGGATTAAGTTTAATACATTGACATTGACTTTAACGTTTTCTGACTAAAATGGTTTAGTTAGATAATTATGGTAAATTGATTTTACTTGTACATTTGAAACCAATAAAATATTATGAATATCAGAATACCAAGACAAGGCAAATCAATAATCATGGATCTTTTAGACAGACATTCTCGCAGACCTTGGCCACATAGCGGCACTTTTACACGTCAGAAACAGAATTTACCAGCGCTTCCTAGACCCATTGCTTGAGAAGAAGCGCCGCAACAAACTCAAGCAGAAGGCCTTTTTTCAAAATTTACAAAATTTACATTACATGTATAAAATATACATATAGGTATGTACTAAAATTACATTGAAGGGATGTATAGTCCCTAACTTAAACTTAAATCCTCTTAAAACCTCTTAAAATCACAAACGCTTCAACCTATACATGTAACCAAGGCTACAAAAGCCCTAAACGATCCTTAAAAACTATTTCAACTTTGTCCGCGTCGAGTCGACGTTTTATCTGTTTCAATACTTTCATTAAGCGCAATAAGAGTTCACAATCAATTTCCGACCACGAACCGCTTTCACCGACTTATCTCTGCTGTTGCCTTCACCCTTAGAGACTTACAATGAAGGTTTAAAGTGGCTTTGTTAGCTGGTGACTTCAGTGTGGCAGACGGATCCTGTCCATCCATTCTAGTGAGCATGGATTGATGACCGCGGTCGGTGAAGCAAGGTGGCTTTCCGACGTCTGGCTGGAGGATTCGGTACGCGATACGCGATCGGTTTCATGTTGCGGGTAATACTCGTTAGCTAGTTGAATTGTAAAATTATGTCTTACTACACACAACAGCAATGAAATCAGATCACTTTGTATGGAAAATCCTATAAAAAGTGACACGATTTCATTGCCGTTGAGTGTAGTTGATCCGGCGAATTCGTATCACCACGGATTCCTATACAAAGTTATTTATTTTAACCTGTGTCATTCGATTCTTCCCGTATTTTTTCTTTTGATTTTTTCCTGAATGTGCCTGAATACAAGAGAATAAAACAAAAAAAAAAGAGTGATCCGAAACGAGGGTTCCGTTTTTTTAATCAGTCAAATCGGTCGTTCGTCTTGCTAAAAATCGAGAACTGCTGCGTCTCGAGTTTTAGCCATAGACTAATGCGTGGTAATTTATTTTCATAATTATGCATATATATTTTCAAAGAAGATAGATATATTTATGTAGTGGTACGAATATCGTAGTGGTTTGTCATTTAGGAAATTTAGTTAGGTAAATATGTGTTTAAATAGGTAAAAATGTTATTAAAGTTTCCTTACGTCGAAACGTTAAGCAAAGTTAAAAACGTATTGTCAAAAATGACTAATCCTTTCTTTATATAAATAATAGAATAGTCGAAACCCCAACACGTAGTATTCCCAGCTAGGTATCGTTACCTAGTAGGTATATATTGTTACTACATGTCTAAACGTTGCTGCAATTGCTGGGGTATTATATTCACGTAGAATATTTTCAGGACTGCACTGTCAAGCGCTGTTACGAACTAAGGCCGTAGGGATGGGGAGGGTGGGATTAGTAAATATAGATACTTGGTAAAATACGAGGTATTAGAAGTATTGCGAGCTTTTCTTTTCATCAATCAAAAGTCTAGGAAGTCTGGATTCAGAGAGGTCACTGCCAATCTTCAGTTAGGTAAACAGAGAGAGGCACTGAAAAAAGAAAAAAACACTTAAACAATTACGCAAAGAATAAGTCGATTTTTGAAAAATTAAAAAATACGCGACTGCATACAAACTTTTTATGTACCCAGTGTCACTCTCACAATCAAAGGAATCAAACGAATCTCACAAGCTAAAATCTATCAAGCCATTTAGGCTACAGAGCGCCATAATACTCGAAAAACATAACCCTCCTTCTGGCTCAATGCATTTCGTATTTACCCGGAAGGTTCAAGAGTTGATTGAAGGCAATAGACGCGTTGACTACAGAAAGAAATCGTGGCTGCGAAACATTCGCGAGTGGACCAGGGTTCATCGAGCAGCTGTTTTGAGTCGTGATGGATCGAGAGGCATACAAGAAGCTAGCGGCCAACCTTCAGGACTGAAGAGGCACGCTAAGAGAGAGTTCACGAGTGGCGTCCGCGAACCGGGATACGAGCGGTCGGTGCCTCCAAACCTTGTGAAGGTCGCGGGAAACCGGTGGAAGCTAGTAGCACTGGTCTGAGTGAGCCTTGGGGCAGGCCTATGTCCAGCATGTGGACGTCTTTCGGCTGAAATGATGTACATATTTATCCATCTTCAAAACGAATTGCGGTCTACTCAACATCACGGGCATGCAGAACAAGTATTTTATAACAGTAATTCGTAGTATTAACAAATTCCGTCTCTACCTACACATTGCAAAGTTGGCATGAGTGCCAGTGGTCACTTGAGAATTGTTTAGCTGGCGTCGAAACCCTTTGGGGAATATGCCGCCAGCTTTTATTTGAGGCACTTCCTGGTGTGATAGTAATGTAGTTCGTAACTTTTTGTTCGGCGTGCAACTGAATATGTGCAAACGTACAATGGAACTTTGATACGATTAACCTATAGTAAAGACACAGGCTACTTTTTATCGAATTATACTAACGATTTATACGTAGACGAAGTCGCGGCAAGAAGCTAGTATTTACATAATTCGAAGTCGTGGTAGTTGCTAGTATTATCATATTCTACATAAGTCTTATTAAATACATTTCTTTAAAAAGCTATTACACATCTAAAACTTTATTTAAATGAAAATGCTGGAATAAGGTAATAAAATTGAACGATCGTAAAATCGGAACTCTATTTCAACATTGAATAAAAGTGGTCTAAAGTGATTTTAACGCAACAGTAACCATAATAAAGAAAGGAGCGTTGCTAAAAGAACATTAACCGAGTTAATATACGTTGATGATCTGTTGATGACACTTTAATTGGTCTGAATCTCGCGTCATCCAAATTACCTTGTTCCACAGCTTTACAAGACAAAGGCGACCAAAACTCAAAACAACCTAAAACGCTGCGAATATAGTTCAATGTAGCTTGGTTTTAATTAATAACATGTTTCCGTCTGATACTAAGCGGCGTCCAAGGGCTTAATTCGAGTTAGAGTTAAATATATGGAAATTTCCCTCACTATCTCCATGTTTAAAAAATGAATTACATTCTTTTGGAAGAGGTATGCGGGGAAACTGATCTGCTATATCAATTTTAATTACTCCATTACTACTACTACAGCCTATTTGCGTCCCACTGCTGGGCACAGGCCTCCTCTCATCACGAGAGGGATTACTCCATTGAATCTTCGCTAATTAGGGAGATAATCTGGGGTCAATTACAACGCCAATATGAGTCAAGGGAAGCGCAGGGCACTAGATATTATTTAGGAAATCCTTTATTCTTAATACCCAATAATGATATGTACCCCCGAAAATAAAATTCCACTCGAATAAGGCCCCAGTTTGATATTACATTAAAATTATCTGCGATCGCGACCTGACTCACTAAACTGCGTCGTAATCTGCTGGTGATGCTTTCAGTGCCCCGCAGCCGCTGGGCGGACTCATTATGTATGAAAAACGGAGACGTTGGCACCGGGTGTTAATGCCTAAAGTGCAACGACCTTGCACAAAGCGATCCGCTACGATGCAGTGTAAACATTGACACACGTGTTTAAGGGAGTTGTATTGTAGTGCGAACGCCGGCCGTGAGTTTGGGGCATCAACTTGGCATTTTCATGGGAGAGCCGTTTATTTCTAAAATTTGCGAAACCGTTGACTTTACTCACGTTTTTTTATGTAATTAGGTAAGCGGTCACTGCGGCCCATGGACACCGAATCTTATGATTCCTCACTTTGATGTTGGTATTGGCATGGTATGGTTGAGAGCTCTGGTTTCCGCACTTGGCTCATTCATTTGAGCCTTTGTATGTCAAGTCGTGTGGTCTTTGTACTTTGATGTTATAGGTAGTTATTCTAATATGATTTTTTTGACTAAAGGCGTAATTATTGGTCATTAATCATTGAAAAAATCTAATCGCAACTCTATAAATAAATCATACATTAAAATTTTTACTCGCGCGTATTTTTATTTATATTGTAAGTAAGTAAATAACACTTTATTGTACACCACAAAATTAATACACACACAAAAATCACAAATAATAACAATGTACAAAGGCGAACTTATCCCTCTAAGAAATTGTAAACATATAACAAAACATAATAAGTTTCATTATGTAAGAAGCCGGGTTTTGATCATAGACGTAAATAATATAGACCCGGTCTAACGTACACGTAATATGTCCCCACTTCCACGGTGTCCAATCCAAAGTTCTGTCACCAAGCGTGCGTGACAATAAGCGTTTTTAAAAAAACTTTTTTCGAAACTGTTTCTCAGTATCTAAAAACTCGTCTCGTTGTTGAAAAAATGTGACCCAGCTTTAGTGTCACGATATAAGATTAACTTTGGATTAGACACCAATGAAGTGGGGAAACATGACATGTATCTACGTTAGGCCGGGTCCATACGAAGTATTATTTATGTCTATGGGTTTAATGAATCGTTTTTAAACTGATTTTAATAAATGACTCTTAAAAAATGCGGCTAGAGCTCGACCTATAAAAAGCCCACAACAAAAGTTGTGAAGTTTTTTTGTTTCAACTAAAGTAGGTTAAACATGTTTCCTTATCTTTTGATTAAAACTAATTGTTATGTCGCTTGTTATGGAAATATCTTGCAGTTTTAATTTTGCTTTATTGTTCTTTCATAAAGGATTCCAATATGAACGGCGGTGTCTGAATACGTATTTAAATATTAACTTTATCTGCCTTGAAATATGGTATTGTTTTGTATCATAGTAATAAAAGTTATTCTTTTGATTATTTTATAATGATTGTTGACGGAAGTGGGTGATTTTTTCCTTTTCATTGTCATTTGACAACATTGGCGCCATGTTTTTGTGGTTTTCATATTGACGGGTCAGGTTATGCGGAAATTATACAGAACATATATGATTCAACTATAATTGAGTCTGAAATTAATTTTGTACTTAATATAAGACTATCTTTAAGATCTTAGATTTAAGTTTAAGATAGGGACTATACATCCCTTAAATGTAATCTTAGTATGTACATATATATATATGTACTTCTATACATATTGATGTAAATGCAATATGATTCTGTATGTTTAAATTTTGAAAAAAAGGCCTTCTGCTGAGTTTGTTGCGGCGGTTCTTCTCAAGCAATAGGTCTAGGAAGCGCTGGTAAATTCATTTAAAAGTGACGTGTAAAAGTGCCTAGATGTGGTCTATTTGATGCATAAATATTTTGATTTTGATTGTTATTGAGTACCTCTAACACACACACCCACACACACACATTTAACCTCATAATTTCTACAATTAAACAGCCATACTAAAATTAATATAAAATTAATAAATACTTAAAGATTAATTACTAACACTATATCAAAATATCAAATGAACCGTCGTATGGATAATGTAAAGTTTATAACGCACAGTAAAGACGAGTCTACAGCGGCGATAAGGCGTCAACACACGTGACAGGTTAAGGCCAGTGCACACGGTTAAAATAGCGCGTTTAGCTGCATTAGTCACTGGGCAAAGTATAGCTGCGACCAGTAAAGTATTTCTACAGAAGTAAATCGGTATCTAAATAGGGTATAGGCATCTGAATCGTACGAGTATCTTGGTAGGTACTGGTACCTGCTTTGGACGTTATTTTACTTTAATAACATATGACGTCTCTATAATCTCCTAATTCCTCATCATTTCAGTTAGGTAATTTACTTGTTTTTATTTTATAGAACCTCTGAATGAGGTCAGACGTCAACATAATCCATATCCTTACTAATATTATAAATGCGAAAGTAACTCTGTCTGTCTGTTACCTCTTCACGCTTCAACCGCTGGATCGATTGAGACGAAATTTGGTATGCAGATAGTTGGGGTCTCGGGAAAGGACATAGGCTACTTTCATCCCGGAAAAACGCATAGTTCCCGCGGGAACGCGATAACCGAATTCCACGCGGGCGAAGTCGCGGGCAGAAGCTACTTATACTATAATAATACCTTTTCGTAAGTTGAACAAAGAAACACATTTTCAAAAAAAAAGAAAAAGAAATTGGAAATGCTTTCGTTTTATTTGTGAAAAGTTCAGATGCATGCCTTTGCGTTGCCGCTTTCTATGAAGCTGCCTTACTGCTTGCACCCGCAACTGTGCGGTTTAGTCACTGTCAGAGTGAGTCAGTTACTGGTAGGTATTATTAGTTATTTCGTGCGCTAACTCACCAACCGACTAATTTAAACGCCACTTGTCGATTTTTAATACGGTTCCGTGAAAATGCACTAAATACCTTTTCATTGAAACGGGTACGACTTCTTGGAATATTACAGTTTATCTGCTGCTAAAAAAGTTTATAAAGTTCGATAAAAACTAAATAAAATTAGAGGAAGACATGAATTTAGCAACACTATTCTAGATACATAGTTTTGATTTTTAATATGGTATTTCTGAGTTTTAATATTAAGGCCTTATGGCTTCGAAAGGATAATAAACTCAAGAGCAATGAAATCGAGTCACTTTGTATAGGATTCTCCATTCATTGTGACTCGATTTCATTGCTTTTGACTGTATTCCACCTTTATCTACCTATGTATATCTATAAAACAAGAAACTGACTGACTGATTGCTAGATCAACGCACTGGCATAGATTTAGACGTATAGATTTCTTGGGAATGTAGGGAGCAGTAAGAGAGGATTTCCCGAAATTCCTACGGGAACGGGAAAAATGGGATCTACGCGTGTTATACTTACTGCGGCAGACGACTAGTTTTTTATTACAAAATAATAGAAAAGTATAAAATTATGAAGAAGGAACTCCAGTTTAGCTACATAATATAATTATGAGGTCACACCTCAAAGTGCTTCCTTGCTATTTTATTTTCATTTAACTGATGAGTAATCTCACGCGTGCGCACTTCAGAGACCTTGTAATGATATAGTGGTGATATAAATTCACTTGACATATATTTCGGAATGAATCACACCCATTGTTTGAAATACGTGTACTTAAAAAAGGAGTTAAACTTTCATTTCGATTTACGATTACATTGTAGTTAGTTATCATAAACTGTTTATTATTTAGTATTATTAGATACTCTTACTGAGCAAGCCGTGGTGGCCTAGTGGTTCGACCTACCGCCTCTCATGCAGAGGGTCGGGGGTTTGATTCTGGCTCGCACCTCTAAGTTTACTTATATGCGAAATTCAATTTGAATTAACCACTGTGCTTTTCGGTGAAGGAAAACATCGTGAGGAAACCTGCACTTCACGCATCTGCGAAGTACTTAATTCAAAGATGTGTGTGCAGTCCCCGATCCGCACTGGGCCCGCGTGGGGACTATAGCCCAAACCCTCTCGCGATGAGAGGAGGTCTGTGCCCAGCAGTGGGACGCAAATAGGCTGTAGTAGTAGGTACTCTAACTAATAGGTAGGTAATATTATAGTGTTTAAGGCGACGCATCATTCAACCCATAAAAATCCGTCGAAAATATACCGCGGCATTAGCTCATCTTGAAAGGTTGTAAGCGCCAAATCAGTTTTTGGCATTTAATTAAAACGTACCTATCGCAAAACTGTAGGTACTAGCATTTCTTAGTTCATGTTTTCACGAAACGAAATAAAAGATACACTCTAGTTTAAAGTCCAACCCGTTCGACTGTAAAATGTAAATGTTTAGAAGACGTCGTCTTTTAGATATTTTTTTGTGTGCTATGAAAGTTGTCTAACCGCAAAGGTAAGACGACATTTTGAAGTCAATAATATGAATTAAAAGTAAAAGAACTTTTAAAAAACAAGCTTTTATTTCAATGCGCTAAAAATAATAAAATATACTTTTCCTAAATAACTTTTACTATCTACTTATAACGTCATTACCTACACAGTTTATTGTGATATAAAAGCTTGTCGCGAGATTTACCTGTATTTTTCAAAATCAAATACGAGTACTTAATTCAAGCTTTTAAAAAAACAATATAAACAAATCGTTTTCCTAAGTAACCGTAACTGGTTATTACCGATGCGTCGTCTTAAACAAAGGTAAATAATAGTGAGTCCTGGATTTTTATGCACTAGTGCTTTTTACTTTTTAAACGTTATTATCAAAAAATTTATGAGTTATAACAAACTTTTCCACTTGCATCGAAATGTACTTACTATTACGAAATAAAATCACTTGCATGAAAAATATCCCGAAACCTGCTTAAACGACTCAGAACTGTCATAAACGTAAGACATAATATATTGTCACATATTTATTACCACGTTCCTTCATCATATTTTTTTGCGGGGTTTGCAGGTGACTGCTGTACACGCCCGCCTCTCGCCCATCCCATACATTTTCCTACACTTAACCAACTCAACTAACCATGAAATTAACTTCGACTTTCGAGAAACAATTTTGTAGCGAGGTTTTTGATTTTTTCCGCTCGGGCAACCTTTTTTTTGCTTTAGAAAAAATGATATAAACCTTATTATGTAAGCTTGAAGAGTTTTTATTGATTCGCGGCCGTATGATGGTATTATGTGGGCCTGTGATTTGGGAGGTTTTTAAAGAATATTTATGTGAAATGTGCGTATGTGCTGCTGATGCCGGTATGAGGAAATGAATTCGCTTTTTATTACTGCTCTTGAATTCATAAGGAAAAAAGGGATGTCTATGGTAAATACCTATTATTGATCTTACTTTAGGTACTTACTATCAAATTCAAATTCAAATTCAATCATTTATTCAGCAAATTGGCCTCATAGGGGCACTTTTACACGTCAGAAAAAGAATTTACCAGCGCTTCCTAGACCCATTGTTTGAGAAGAAGCGCCGAAATAAACTCAAGCAGAAGGCCTTTTTTCAAAATTTCCACATAGTTACAAAATTTACATTACTTACATGTATAAATTATACATATAGGTACGTACTAAAATTACATTGAAGGGATATACATATTATATTGTATAGTCCCTAACTTAAACTTAAATCTAAGACATATCACAAAAATATCACTTTTTTATACCAGTCGCGTACAAAGTTGGGGATAATCACAGTCACTCACGAGGGTGATTTAAATTGGTCACCAATGTTTCAATCAAGCTCTATATGGATTTTTCCAATAATTTCATCTTTAAGACATTAATTTTAATAAGTAACAAACGAATTAATAACCTCAAGCTTCAACGTGAACCCGACCAAGCCACTTTTTGAGATATAAAACGAACATTTACATCAAGTTTTTAAAGAAACTTTCTTTATTTTACTTTTAGCTGAGATTTACGAGTGGTACTACCACTGAAACAATGAAAGTTTGGTGATCATAAGTGCCCTGTGGAGGTCAGCGGACGAAGTAGGTATAATAAACCAAGTAATATTATCCTTTTGCTGTCAAAATATTAATTCAATTTTCGTCACTCGCGGCATCCTCCAAGGATTATCATTTTACTAAGGTCACCATGCAGCATGTGGTAATAACTATTTAAACTACAAAGGTTTATAATACTATGGGAAATAAATAAAATAATAATATCCTGGGACATATCACACATATTGACCTAGCCCCAAACTAAGCAACGCTTGTACTATGGGTGCTAGACAACGATATAAATACTTATATAGAGAAATACATACATATATAAATACTAAACATCCATGACTCGAGTACAAACATTCGTGTTTATCACACAAAGTTTGCCTCGAGCGGGACTCGAACCCGCGACCAATGGAACAGAAGGCAGCGTCACTACCAACGGACCAATCCGGAAATTAAATAAATATTAAATTCAACGGGGAAATGCTACCAGCATCTTCGGTACCATGCCGCAGGGCCGTTTTTAGATTTTGTTTAATTTTAAAGTATTTAAGTTATTTTTAAGTAGTTTTAATTATTGTTTAGTATAGTAATACAAATA
Source organism: Aethes cnicana (assembly GCA_963971205.1). Lineage (NCBI taxonomy): Eukaryota > Metazoa > Arthropoda > Insecta > Lepidoptera > Tortricidae > Aethes > Aethes cnicana. The sequence goes on along the minus strand of OZ020290.1, from coordinate 243,901 downwards.
CATATTTAAAGTTTTATATAAGTACACACTAGCCATTTGCCCGAGACTTCGTCCGGCGTAGACTTAGAATTTGCCCGCACCCGATGATACTATACATATAGATTGTGATGGTTATAGAAGTGTTGAAAAATCTGGTATGACCCGTAGAAATATCGAGATAAAAAAATCCATACACATCCATACTAATATTATAAATGTAAGTGTGTTTTTTTGTTTGTTTGTCCTTCCTTCACGTCGCAACGAGTGGACCGATTTGGATGAAAATCGGTATGGAGATAGTTTGAGACCCGAGCAATAACATAGGATACTTTTTATCCCGATATTTCTACGGGAACGGGTTTTCCACGGGTCAAACCAATTTTTAAATACTTCTATAACTATAACCATCTATAATGTATAGTATCATTGGGTACGCAAATACTGGGTACGCAAACGGCTAGTTGCTGTATTAATTAAAGGACCTAGGGTACATTTTGGCTTCTGCCCTTTTCCATAGTCAACGTTGACCCAAACTGTTAAATACAGCAAAACTTTAAGACAATTGAATATTTACTATAACAATAATAACCATTGAAATACGAATCACAATATAATGTTAATTATTAAAGTGTCCAGAGGAAAAGTGACAAATGTCCCCTCGTTCAGACAATGTAGAAGAAACCTTATTACATTAGTTCCAAGGGGTATTTATTATTGTATGAATGGACTTTTAGATTGTTTCAATATCTATAAGAAAGACAGGGGCTATATTCAAAGTCTTAAATAGGCATCTCCCTGTTCCCAACAGGATCGCTCACGCATCAAGTTGAACTTTAAATCTAGCTACTTAAAGTTCACGTGACGCGTGAGCAATCCTATAGAGAACAGGGAGATCCCTATTTGCAGACTGCGAATATAGCCCCAGGGTTGTTTATTTGTTTAGTTTACAACCCCATAGAGACGATGAAACTTAAAGACCGGCTTCGTGTAAGTAATAATTCACTGCGGTCTAAGAACTTTGCATCTTCGGCAGTTTGACCTTTGAACCGGCTTTAACTAGTTGAATAAGCTTTTGTTTTGCCCGCGACTTGGTTTGCGAGAAATTTGAAGAGGAGGGGGGGGCTGTCGGTACTTTAACTCATCATTAATAGTACATTACAGACCTAGGGCAGTGAATTCGTTAATGTTCCAGATCGCAGGTGTTTGTGACCCGAACCGAAGGTGAGGGCCATAAATATGCGATCTGGGGATTTACGAATTACCGCCCGTGGTTTGTCAAAAGTTTAACGTCTTGCCTTGGCCAGAAAGTGAGATTTTCTCTCCACGTAGCTGGCAGAAACACACTACACACTATACGGCCATGGGTGACGTAAAGGCTTCGATATTGTTGACTTCCCTCAGAATCTAGCCCAAATTCGTAATGAGTAATCAAATACTACATCTGCAAAAAAATGTATTTTAAAATGGTAATTTCATGATGCAAAAAAATAATATCTTTATTTTATACTGAACGAACATTTATAAGCCACTGAAAACTGTAAGAAAATATTTGTGACGAATGTATGGAGATTAATCAAAAAATGAAACGCAAAAGATCACAGGAGTGTATATTCGTGCTTCGCGTCTTTATATACTCGGTATTTGCAATATTCGTGATATTCGTATGCAGTGACATGTTTTAAAAACTTTATATTTCACATTAATATTTTTACATTAATCTAAGTATACTTTCTGATTACAATATCGCAATATCGCTTTCTTAACATAGATCTTGATTTTTTTTACTTTAGTTTACTCTGGAGTAATCCATATTAATATTATAAATGCGAAAGTAAATCTGTCTGTCTGTCTGTCTGTTACCTCTTCACGCTTCAACCGCTGAACCAATTGAGATGAGGCGCGGAGATAGTTGGGGTCCCGGGAAAGGACATAGGCTACTTTTTATCCCGGTAAAGCGCATAGTTCCCGCGGGAGCGTGATAACCGAATTCCACGCGGGCGAAGTAGCGGGCAGAAGGTAGTAGTTAATTATTTAATAATTAGTTATTTTATTAATTGATGTACAAATAAGAAATAATCGCAAAAAGTCATCACTAAATCAACTTCATAGTGGTCGAAAAACAAACCAAGTATAACCTAACTAAATAGGTTAACTTTGATTTTGATCGCGTTACAATTAAACGCTAATATATATAATTTAAGCTACTTATTCACCTTTTTAAACGTAAAGTTCAAGTTTCAACCCTACAAAAAAACAAGTTGATTATAATTGTTGCACTAGAACATAAAAGTGTCATTTTTATACCCAACAGCACACGTACCGGCATAAATCAACCGACAAACTCGCACGCGACTCGAAATGTACTGCGTGACAAAATAACGGACACACAAAAACATTTCAAACTTTCAATTGAACATGGTGAATTTAAACGAACAAGGGTAGGCTACACTGCTCCGTCAAGCCTTGGGGAGTTTACATACATATTTGTTGTGTTGTGTTACTATATGGATTTCAACATACTACGGTATAGCCCTTTAATTAGAAGTGTCCAATGAAACCCTCATGTGACGAGGCTTGTGCCCAGGTGGGCATAGCAAGAGGTTGTTTCAGTTGTGTAAAACAATTCACTTTTGAATTAATTTGGTATAAAATTTAGGCTCAAAGTTAAATGTAATTATGTGCGTTTATAACTCGTGAACTACTTGTCAGAAATCACGAAATATGGTATGGGGATATATCGTAAAACTCTTGAGATACCTGTGCTGACGCCTGTGGCTGACGGCCTTTTTCGTTGTTGTTACAAACCATGGTGAATTATGTCTTTGTTAAAATTATTGATTTTTGACTTAATATTTATGTATTTATTACTTTATTTACAATAAAATTAGACGAAAATACGTACAAACGACTACACAGCCTTTATTATGATAAATTAATCTATAAAGACTAATCTACCTGGAGGTTACGGATTTACAATTTAAAAGAAAAGTAAATAATTATTTGATCGATCATTGTTTTTATGTAAGTAATGATCATTTGTATTATTAACATAATTTTAAGTAATTATCTATGAAAATTTTCATTGTAATGTAGATTTATTATGAATGACTTGTTTTATTAAATTAAACTCTTATCAATTTTGTAACACATAATTTCTTACTGCTGTGTTGTTATTTACTTACGGATAATATAATTGCGAAATGAAAGACAGAGGGCAATTATGATTGTCATATTATATTACTGCACTCATCAGGGAGGGATGGAGAAAGAAAAGGGAGGCCTTTGCCCAGCCGTGGAACACAAAAGCAGGCTAGTAAAAAATATTATTGCGATTAATTTTATCATTCCTTTATATGTCCCGCAGTGTAACAAAACGATTAAAGAAATTCACATTTGCATGAAATTGTTATTTTTTGCCGCTATTCCAGGTTGATCTTTTATTTTTTACGTTATTAGTGTTTAGTAGTTGCTGGTGGAGTTGACACAATATTTATTTCAACCTTGTTTTTGCAAGTTCAGTTTTTTTTAATTTTATTTGTCATTGATATGTTTAAAATTTTCAAGGGTTATTCAATTCTTATTAATTATACATTTTTTTATTTTATACATATTAATGTAAATGTAATGTAAATCTGTATGTTTACATTTTGAAAAAAGGCCTTCTGCTGAGTTTGTTGCGGCGCTTCTTCTCAAGCAATGGGTCTAGGATAGGTAAATTCATTTCTGTTAAATTCATTTAAAAGTGACGTGTAAAAGTGCCCAGAAGTGGCCTATTTGCTGAATAAATATTTTAATTTTCTTGAAAATGTATCAACAGTCTTAACAGTTCTTCTAAAACCCAGCCACTTATTATACAAGCCCAGTTTTTTACAGATTTGAAGATGCGGCCGCTGGAGCTAGAATCTAATGCAAGGTCCGAATGGACTGTCACCAGCATCTTCACCTGTCAACCTGCCGGCAACCAGCAGTGCTCACATAGTTGTATTCCTGCAAGGGGGTAAGGAAGCTGGTGAATTGACTGGCATAGAGGCATTCAATCTTGGTTCTCAGGTCCTCAGTGACTATTGTGACGACAGGTTTGGCTCAGTTGGTAGTGACCCTGCCCACTGATCCGGTCGCGGGTTCGAATCCCGCTAGTGGCAAACTTTGTGTGATGAGCACGAATGTTTGTACCCGAGTCATGGATGTTTAGTATTTATGTATGTATCTATATAAGTATTTATATCGTTGTCTAGCACCCATAGTACAAGATTTGCTTAGTTTGGGGCTAGATCATTTTGTGTGAAACGTCCCAGCGTATTATTATTATTATTTATTGTAATTATTTGGTCATTGTGGTCAACAGACTTAAGGAAACAATTAATAATACTACGAATGCGTTATGCGTTTGCAACCCTAGCAAGGCCAAAATTGGTATAAGTACCAATAGGTGGCCATTTATGCCAACAAATGCCATAAAAAACGGCCAAGTGCGTGTCGAGTCACGCGCAATGTAGGATTCCGCACCGTAGTTGCCCATCTACCACTCTTACTACTAAAGGCTATTTGCATCCCACTGCTGGGCACAGGCCTCCTCTCATCACGAGAGGGTTTGGGCTATAGTCCCCACGTGGGCCCAGTGCGGATACTTCTTTGAATTACTTCGCAGATTCGTGCAGGTTTCCTCACGATGTTTTCCTTCACCGAAAAGCTCAGTGGTAAATTCAAATTGAATTGCTCATCTACTGAAGAGCCCAAACCCTCTCGCCATGAGAGAAAAGCCTTTAAGCAACTGTGGGACGTAAATAGGCTTTTGTGTAGGAATTATCGAATGAGTAATTCGTACTAATGAGGTATTCGCTAACATTTGTAATGAAGAAGAATTTTTCGTTTATGAATCTAAAGCCATTTTACAATCGCAAATAAACATGTTTCTGTAAAGCTTTCTGTGAGATTGTGGAACCAGTTGCCAGCAGAGTTTCGACAACTGCAGACGGTGGCGTCACTAAAAGCTCATTTAAAGAAGTTTTGGCTCAACTCGAATTCCTAAATATATTACTTATATATAATAATAATAATAATATTTTTTATTGAAAAAGTTTACAATTCACTGTATAAGATGGTGGCCCTGAAAACTGTGGTAGTTTAAAACTGTATTACAGTTTCCAGTTTGTGCCCTTCTTCGTGAACAATGATTGACATACTAATATTTAGATGCTAAGTGGTTTGGCCAAATATTACACACCCACAAAAAAAAAAAAAAAACTCATTTCTGAACGCATCCTTTCCCTACCTTTTCCTTTCCAAAACATGGTACCAACACAACGAATTACGCCCGCGCCCAACCGATCGCGCTCGCGCTGCCGCTCCGCTTAAGCGCCCGAATAAGGAATAAAGAAGACCCTAGATGTGGATTTTTTATCAAAGAACACCGCTACATTGAACCAGCAGTCATCCAACCAGAAAGCACCGAGATTCCGGGCACAAATAAGATAAGGCAGCGCAATTGTGAGTACCAATCCTGTCTTATCCCTCCAAAAACACACCACTAAGTAATACAAAATTTAAATAGAAAAATTAATAAATGATAATAGTAGAAGAAGAAGAAGAAGAAGAAGATTTTTATTTGCAAAGAATAAGTTATTACATAATATGTCATTAGGTGCCATGGAGACAATAAGTAGCTTATTCTGCTATATATTAAATGGCATGCAAATGTTTTAAGAATAATAAAATTAATATAAAGAGTCTTTGATGAAGAAATCCTTTAAATTATAATAACTTTTTTCAAGCAATATACTTGTTAACTTATTTTTAAATTGGTTGAAAGGCAGTTCCTGTATACATTTCGGCAGTCTGTTAAATAGTTTCATGCACATAGCAAAGCAATGATTTATATATAAGGCTGTTCTAGGAATGCAATAATGAACCAAACGACCCGGATCCCGTTGATCTCTGGTAGACATTTGCGCCGCCGTCTTAAATAAATACATGTGTCTCTTTACAAAAATACAACTTTCCAAAATATAAAGACACGGTAAGGGCAAAATACTTAGTTTTTTGAATAAAGGCTTACAAGACTTATAGGGGGCTAGGCCATAAATAGCGCGTACACATTTTTTTTGTGCAGCGAATGCCTTGTTAAAATGCTCATATGCACAGTTTCCCCATAGGACAAGACCATACCTTAGGGTCGAGTTTACATACCCGTGGTAGGCGGCTAAAGTGGCATGCAGTCCTGAAGTGCGTCTTAATTTCCGTAAAACATAAACAAATCTATTTAGTTTACAGCGAACTTTTTCTGTTTGTGCCTGCCAGTCTAAGTGTTTATCTAATGCTAATCCTAAAAATGCTACATTATTCATTTCTTGAATTGACTTATTTCTATACTGTAAATTTAGTTTCATGTTTTGGCTTTTTTTCGAACTGAATTGTATGTAATTTGTTTTACCTATGTTAATCTGTAAATTACATCTTTCCAGCCACTTGATCACAATTTCTAACAGTTCATTTATTTTAGTTTCATGTTCCTGAATAGTTTCATTCTTTTTTGATGTCACAACAATAGAAATGTCATCAGCAAACATAACAGATTTATATGGAATTATATCTGGGAGTTCATTTATGTAGATAATGAATAAAAGTGGGCCAAGTACACTGCCCTGAGGAACACCGAACCTGTTGCACTTTAATTCAGATCTATAACGCTCCTCTACATTTTCTCCATTTATTTTTAAAATGTCCACACACTGTTTTCTATCACTTAAATATGAATGTAACCAGTCAAGTGCTAGACCTCTTACGCCATATGTTTCTAATTTTTTTAAGAGCAAGGTATGATCAACGAAATCAAAGGCTTTTGACATGTCTAAAAATATTGCGGTAGTGTATTGTTTTTCATTCAAACTTCTAACAATGTCGTGAATAAGATTAAAACTGGCTAATGTTGTTGATTTATTCCTTTGAAATCCGTTTTGTTCTAGTTTTATGACTTTAAATGTATTGAAAAAGTCCATAAGGCGTTTATACATACATTTTTCGAAAATTTTCGCAAATATAGGAATCAAAGTAATTGGGCGGTAGTTTCCCATGTCTTTTTTATCATTTTTTTTAAATAAAGGTTTCACGATAGAAAGCTTGAGCAATTCAGGAAATGTTCCCTTTTCGATTGATAAATTTACTAAATGTTCAATAATTGGACTTAATTGGTGTACGCATTTTTTTACTATTTTTGTACATATTTCATCAAAACCAACTGCAGATGTGTTATTTAAGGACATAATTATGTTCACAATTTCATTTTCACTGAAGGGTTTTAGAAAAATAGTTTTAGTATTTGTGACCGTGGGATATTCACCATTTTGAACAGCCATACTACTTTTTGAGTTTGTCAACTCAATAAAATAATTATTAAAGTGTGACGCTATTTGAAGAGGCTCAGTGATAACATTATCCCTTACACATATTTCGTCAATATATTGTGTCATCCTTTTATCTTCCGTTTCTCTTTTTATTACTTCCCATGACGCTTTGCATTTATTTTTACTGTCTGCTATATATTTTGTATTTTTTATTTTTTGTGCTCTATTTATACATTTTTTTAAAAGCTTTGTATAGTCATAGTATTCTTTCTTTTTCCGTTCCGTCTTCTTATCTTTATAGTATTTGAATCTAAGTAATCTTTTTCTCTTACAACTTATTTTTATTCCATTTGATATCCATTTTGGCTTTTGAAAGATCCCTTGATTTATTTTCAGTCGCTGCGTAGGAAAACAAAGATCATAAAAAAGCAACACTAGTTCATGAAATTTATTAAATGCTCTATTTAGATCAGTTTCTAAATACACTTCCGCAAAGGAGAGATTTGACAAACAGTCTTGAATTTTTTTTACATTTTCTGGACAGTAATCACGTTTGTATTTATAATAGTATATATTCTCCACAATTTTTGATCTGACTTTAAAACTTATCATCTGAGCAGTGTCATGGTCTGAAAGACCAAGTGGTAACACACTGGACGTTACATTTTTTACATTGCTTAAAATTTGATCGATGCAAGTTTTTTCTCTAGTGGGTTTCTTTATATGAAGTTTGAGATGATAATTTCTAGCAATATCTATAAGCTCCCTGCTAGTTTTACTTAAAACTAGAGTATTAATGTTTAAATCACCGCATAAAATAATTTGCTTGAATTTTTTTGTCAGACTATGAAACATATTATCTAATTTATTTAAAAAATAGTCTGGAGACGAGTTTGGTATCCTGTAGAGACAGATTATTACAACATCATATTTAGGAATTCTAATACCACAACACTCAAAAGACTTTTCCACTGCAAAAGCTTTAACACATTCAATTTCTTCGAACACAATTTCCTTCCTAAGCATAATACACACACCTCCTCTTTTCTCATTTCGTCGAGAGTATGATGTCCCTAGTGTATAGTTTTCGAGTTTAAAAGTACATTCATTTCCTCTTTGTATGAATGTCTCTGTTAGACATAAAACATGAGGACAATTTTCATTCTCATTCAGATTATTTAATGCCACTTCTAAAATAGTTTGCTTTGATAGAGCGCTAGCTATATTCTGGTGCATTATTCTAAATTCAAACGCTTTAGTCTGCTCTTGAACGAAAAAAACTGATTTTTCTTCTGCTCTTTAATCGGAAAATAGTCTAGAAGTGTTTTCTGTTTACTTTCGTGTTTTTTTGAAGTTACGTAGTTTTTTAGTAGGTAGTAGTAGTAATATATATATATATATATATATATATATATATATATATATATATATAGTTTAGTTTATGTATTTTAAAATTTACTATAGTATTATGTAGTCTATGTATTATAATATAATATAAGTATATTTAGATTCTCCTTTATTTTTCTGTACATACTTATTTGTCTACTCGTGAACATGTGTCCTCTCCACTACTCAAAGGTTAGCTGGAAGAAATTCCTTGTAGGGATAAGCTCGCCTTTGTACATGTGTCTCTTCTCTGTATTGATAATTGTATTTGTGTTTTTTTTTCTGTACAATAAAGTGTTACTTACTTACTTACTTACTTACTTGCTTTGAAACGAATTCAGATAGCAGCCAGAACTTCAACTAAAAAGCTTAAAAAGGTCCATTAAAATGCGCGTTTTCTCTCCCGTTTAAATTACATGGGCACTAGTAAATATTTATAAAATAATTCTGCATTAGCTCGGCTTAGTGTGCCGAGACAACTTGACTAATCCTCTTATGTCTAGCGCGCTATGGAAAGAGGAGAATGACTAGAGTGTTAACTCCTCTGAAGCCAGATTTTCTAGTTGATTTAAGCAAAGCTAAGGGCATGTGATACACCAATTTAGAATAATTTTACCTAGATTAATCGCATTAATCAATTCAAATTCAATCATTTATTCAGCAAATTGGCCACATAGGGGCACTTTTAGACGTCAGAAAAAGAATTTACCATTAATTAATTAATCATTAATCGACATGTAAGACGCAAAATTGGTAATGAATTTTTGGAGCAAGCATTTGTTTATGTAGGTCTATACTTAAACTGACTGAAGACCGCCTTTGGCAAATGCGAACCACGATTCTGTTTTAATTTAAACAATTTTTTTTTTCTTTTATACTTACACTAATGTATCTATCACACGAAGTTCTCATTTGTTCGTCTTTTTCTTCTATTTAAACTTCAAATACATTGTGCCAAAATTCATCCAAATAATTTACAATAATAGTAATTAAAATTCTACATCACCGACATAACTCTTAATTTATTAAATAAAACGAAGTTCTCCTCTTAGTAAATAAAATTAATAAACGGATTTTCGTGATGCACAAGGAAGGTATCCGTAGAAGCCATGTCAGGTCCCTAGTTTCTTATATACATAGATAGTGTATTTCTCGATTTTTTTTTTAACATATTTAATACAACAAAGTGCCATTACATAAATAAATTCGTCTTCACAGATGTGTCCAGTCTTATCCCAGCTTCTCTGCGGCTCAGATGTTGTTGTAACTTCCATTATAATGTTCAGACGTGATGGCGTCTCCCAAGTTGGACGGAACGCTGGGATGGGGCTTAGGTAATGTTAGCGCTTTCGGCAGTAGCCGTATGGGGAATATGCTGCATTTGCCCGCCACTTCGTATGAACAGAACATGTAAAATCTCATTTCCTTCCCGTTTCGAATTTCGGGAAATTCTTTAGTGCTCCCCTACACTCCCCAAGGAACATACATGCCTAATTCCAGCTTTCTCAAACCAGTACCTAGTTTCGGGTGTGCGTTGTCATTAGTCAGTGAAGCGATTGTAACTCTGTGTGTCTGTTACCTCTTCACGCTTCAACCGCTGGACCGATTTAGATGGAATTTGGTATGAAGATAGGTGAAGTTACTAGGAATGACATAGGCTACTTTTATCCCGGAAAAACGCGTAGTTCCTGAACGCGCAGAATTTCACGTGGGCGAAGTCGCGGGCAGAATCTTCAAAATCACACGAGTATGTGAAATGTACTAAAATTAAGCAAAGTTTGGTTTCCAAGACCTAGGTAATAAAATACACTACATTTCTAGATGCATGTGAGTTCCCTAGCACTGTTTTTCTTCAGTTCATAGATTAAAGCGCAGTGGTCAATACAACTTGAATTTACAGAGTCCTAAAAAAATAAGTTTCAGAGCGCAAATCACATCCACACAACCAAATAAAAATTCCCACAGCGTAAACGTATCGCGACTTTCAAAACCGCACTAATGCTTTTACTCGGCAAAAAGCAAAAAGCTTATTGTGGCTCGAAGCTCGGTAGGTAGAATCAATCAGGGAAAGCTCGCGTGCGGCTGTTGCATTCGCGACATATGCCAGTAATGCTGGGGGGGAGCTTTACACTGTGCTTTTACATTTTAAGCTCCAGTTGAATTATTCAGCTGTAAGCAATGTGTGTTTCTTTGAAGATTAGGATTAAGGGTTTTGGAATTTTTATGATATTTTGGGTTGGTAGGTAAGTAATTAAGTTAGAAAAAATCAGACAGGTTGCGGTTTCACTTGATCTCATGGTTCATATCACCATACCACGCACATCCTTATAAATTAAATATATTAAACTAAGTATGCTCGAATGGGGCTGCAGAATTATGTTTAAATTGGTAACAGGAGCTATGCATATTGACGAATATATTCAATTAACAAACATATAATTTTTCTTGTCCGTTACATGTTAAGATTTTGTAATCTTACAAATAAACCTTATCCTTTGTGCAAAATTCCGCCGAAGACGTGATAAATAACAAAATAGTTTAGACTGCTGTCAGATATCTAGACAATATTTATATCCTATTTTTTTTTCTCATACTCCCTGTGGTACTAGCAGGTGTCATATACAGTCCATTATAATAATATTGCACATGACGTTCTGCACCCCATTTTACAATGTTGAATGCTCACCACGTATAGCATTACTCATTGAGCGGGTGTGGCGGACTTTTTTTCAGAATTCCGCACCATTCCCGCGGTGGAAAACCCTTCATATTTGTAATAAATGATAACCATCTTTGTTTTATTGGCGAAGCCGTGGTTGTTTAGTGGTTTTAACTTACCGTCTCTCATACAGAAAGTTCAAATTTACATTTATCTAATATCTACTGGGCTAAGAGGTTTTTCTGATGCGGAAAATGTCGTGACGAACACACGCAATCCCATCTGCAAATTATTTCAAGTAGCGTACATAAGTTCCCAATCGAATTCCTTCTCGTATCCCTCTGTGAGGACAAAACTAAGAACGTTACAGTTTGTAGTGAATTTCAGAATTTCCGGAAACCATAATTTTCGAAGGACGAAAGAATTAGAGAATAGTGATTCGAGACATCCGGGAGTAGAAGGATCGAACAGGACTAAGAACATCATTCAATTACTGTGAGTTGTTCAATTTAGATTTTATCGAGGAGTAATGGCTGACAATGATGGTAATGACGGAATGGCTTATGACGGAAAGCTTGCCAGCTCTTACCCCCTTTTTAGGGTTCCGAAGTCCACAAGGAACCCTTATAGTTTCGCCATGTCTGTCCGTCCGTCCGTCTGTCCGCACTATTGCTCGGAGATGCTCAGGTCTAGAGAGCTGTAATTTGGCATGAATATGCATATTAGTTACGCTGACAAAGTGGTACAATAAAATTTTGAAACATATTTTTTTATAGGGTACCTGGCCGGTTTTAATAAATAAACCTCATAACGAATTGCTGTAACTTCACCAACCGCTGAAGTTGACGTTGCTTTTTGCTCGCCGATCGCGGGTGCAGTAAATAGTGGCAACGAATTGTCCTGACTGATTATGGTATCACACGGCACGGTTTGTTAATGTAATTCTAGAGTTTTTTTATATCATATGAGGTTAATTTTATGGGCGGTGAAGTTACCTACTGGCAGAGGAGTTCATTCCTAGTCTTTAGCATTGGTAACGCATATAAAAACCACACACTTATAAAAGAACTAGTAAACCTATTTTCATCAAATTAGGCAAGATTGAACACTCGATTAACTCAGCTATCTAAGAAAAAAACTACATTGAAATCGGTTCATCCTTTGTCCAGCTACAAGGCAATAGATAGACACTGTCAGTTTATATCCCACTGATGGTCACAGGCCTCCTCTCATCACGAGAGGTTTTGGGCCCAGTGCTGATTGCGGACTTCACACAATACCCTTGAATTACCTATTTAATTCACAGATGCATGCAGATTTCCTCGCGATGTTTTCCTTCGCTGATAAGGTCCATACTCGTCAGTAAAGTCATATGTGCGAGCCGGTTTCGAACCTCCGATCCTCTGCGTGAGAGACGGCAGGTCAAACCATTAGCACATAGTTAATTGTACTACTTACAGAATGGCCACGGAATCACCCGCTTGTATCTAGCCCGCGCGCAACTCGCGCTCAACTCGCCTTACCGTCATCCGGAGATGGTGTGTGAATCGTTGGCCCGCGTAGTGGTACACACACATTTACAAGTGTACAGACACTTCACACACTTCATTCGAATTGTGCTCGAGATCATGTTTTTATAGGCCGTGTCCGCCGTGTACCACGACTTCATATTCTTAACACCCCTCCAATTCTAATTTCAAATAAAAATCCAAGTGTGAAGAATCATTTTTCAGTGAAAGTCAAAGTGTACAGTCAGCCGCGTAAGCATCGTGGCGTGACGGAGTCGGATGAATAATGAATGCGCTCGCGGCGCAGTGTACACGTATAAATTGGTTGAAAAAATAATAGAAACGACCGACTGGGTTAGGGCGGGCGTAGAAGAATTACTTCCCTGGAATTCACCGCTTCGAAGTAAGGCTTAGGTTATACGTAGGTCATATGGCATAACTAGCCGTTGCCCGCGACTTCTACTACTACTACTACTTCTATAGCCTATTTGCGTCCCACTGCTGAGCACAGGCCTCCTCTCACGAGAGGGTTTGGGCTATAGTCTCCAGGCTTCACACACATCTTTGAATACTTCTCAGAAGCGTGCAGGTTTCCTCACAATGTTTTCCTTCACCGAAAAGTTCAGTGGTAGATTCAGATTGAATTTCGCACATAATACATTATGATAATAACTTAGAGGTGCGAGCCGGAATCGAACCCCCGACCCTCTGCATGAGAGGCGGTAGGTCGAACCACTAGGCCACCACGGCTCGCGACTTCGTCCGCGTTGAATTCGATTATATGGCGTTCCCGCGGGAACAATGTATTTTTCCGGAATATAAAAAGTAGCCTATGCCCTTTCCCGGGACTCAAACTATATTCATAGTTTCATACCGTTGAAGCGTGAAGAGGTAACAGACAGACCGACAGTGTTACCTACTTTCGCATTTTTACCTAATATTGGTATGGAAAGTATGGATAGCAATTTAGGCAGTTGTAATGTTCAATGCAAAATTGATGATCGTAACTTGTCAACCTACTGTTTTGAAATCCATGATCCCCATTTTACATCCTATTACATGCACAGCTCTCCTTTCATCATGAGAGTCTGGGCTTATTACAGTCCCCAGGGATGGATTGGGAACTTAACAAACATCTTTAATAATATTTTTCATATGCTTCTACGTACAAACCTTTCCTCGCGATGTTTCCTTGGGCTTGTTGATATCCATCGCCAACTGTAACTTCTCGTTTGCCACCTCTATTAAACAGGTCAACTTTCAAATTGAGTTTTGCACACTTCGAATTACACTCTAAAGTGCGAGCAAAGATCTAAACGCCCGATCTTCTGACCGTCTCACTTGAGTTACTAAACAGTAGGACAACCTTCATTCAAATCAGCATTGACCCGAAAGTTTCAAATTTGATTAAAAGATAAGTCTCCGCCGTATGAAAATGTATGCCGGTATAGCACTACGTACAGAATGGCCACGGAATCACCCGCCTGAATCTAGCACGCGCGCAACTCGCGCCTTACCGTCATTTGTTTCATCCGGAGATGGAGAGTGAATCGTTGGCCCGCGTAACAGTACACGCATATTTACAAAGTGTACAGACGTACTCGCACGCATACAGACGTCATCGCACGCAAACATGAACACTTCATTCGATTTGTGTTCGAAATCGTGCTTTTTATAAGCCGTGTCCGCCTTGTGTCTGGACACAGCTTTTCCGATGGACGCCGCCAGTCGAACTACTATAGGCTACCCATTTTTACTTTATTTCAAAATAAACTAACTCCGTTTGCTGTGCGCCTAAATGGCTTGAAAAAATAATACAGTGAGTACACGAGTTGTGTGTAAACAGCGCGAGTTTGTTGGTCCTGCTGTCCGCCCACCAAGTTGTTTGACTACCCCCTAAACTTTTATTGATTAGGGTTCCATGGGCGTTGGGGAAGTCGCTAGTGGTTCCGAGAAGTTCACACTTGAAGTGGAGAGATAGTTTATGGATGTTTCAGGACTGATTCCGCGAAACAAAAGAAAAGTGACTAGAAAAAAGAAATGAATTCGTTAACTCTATACTAGCTATTCAATTCAACCGCTCTATTATCGTGTTCTGGCTGAGTGTCACCGTGCGTGAATAATCAATCCGCTAGGGGCGCTAATGGCGTTTGTATCACCACAGAATATTTAATAGTAGTACATACAGAATGGCCACGGAATCACCCGCCTGAATCTAGCCGGCGCACAACTCACGCCCAACTAGCCTTTACCATCATTTATTTCATCCGGAGATGGAGAGTGGATCACTGGCCCGCGTACCGGTACACACGCATTTACAAGTGTACAGACGTCCTCGCACGCAAACATTGACACTTCCTTCGAAATCGTGCTTTTATAGGCCGTGTCCGCCGTGTGGTATCGACCAAGGTAGCCATTGACTATTTTCCGCGCTTTGACATTGACAGCTATCACATCTCCAATTAACCAACTCGAATGCCGCCAGTGACTCCCGCTGTAAGCAAATATACGGTGGCCCATCTATTCACTATACTGCCCCATCCTCAGCAGATTTATATGTATACATAGATAGGTACTGGTATGTATACATAGGTAGGAACATTCAAGAACCGCATTCTTTTTAATTGTAAAATGATTAGTAGTTCTAGAACGTTTTACTAAACTACAGCCCTAAAGAGTTCGTATAGCAAGGGCTATACCAACTCTACAGTACTGAGGTCGTCGCTCCATCTTGATGGAGGCCTACCGACAGCTCGTCTCCCGGTTCGCGGACGCCACTTGAGAACTTTCCGGCCCCACGACCACGACCTCGTGAAACTCGCGGGAAACCGGCGGAAGCAAGTAGCACAGAACCGGTCTGAGTGGCGCGCCTTGGGGGAGGCCTATGTCAAGCAGTGGACGTCTTTCGGCTGAAATGATGATGATAGGTTCTGAGATAGGTACCTAAAGTATCACGCCACAACAATATACCAAAAAAATCCATCTAAATTTACTGGAAATTGGACAATAACCTGGCCAAGTGACTGATAGGTAGCAGTCGAAATACTATAAGAATTGACCCACTACTCACTTAATTCTTACTTCCTTAATTATTCACTATACTGGTGACTAAGCTTCACTCTGCTAATGCATATAGCAAATACATTTTATTTACCTGGCTATACCATAATATATCATAGCGTACTAATCACCTCCACCACGATTAGCCAAGCCAAGGAATATCAAACTTCTCCAAACATTTACACAATATACAAACTTATCGACACCTCCGATTGCAACTACGGCTTACTTTAGTCTTAACAAATTTAGGTTGATTTTACAATGATGGATGGGGAGTGAAGAGTAATGTAAGTTTGTAAATAGACTCCCGATGGGGTTGGCCCTTCGTTATAGTGCGCGCTCAAAGGGTTAATTGATTTAGACATGGACTCTTTTGGCCTTTCTAGGAAGGAGTGGATCGGATTCCTTTGAATATTTGCTGTAATTTATGTCGACTGGTCTGTTTTTCATGAAATGGTTTTTGTCCGGCGAAAACGAGTTAACTGGAACTTTGTAAAATTACTTATATGTAAGGTAGGGTAGATAAGGCAAGTCACAGTTGTACCAGTGTGCGGTAGAGATAATCTAATATATAAAATTCCCGTCTCACAGTGTTTGTAACCAAACTCCTCCGAAACGGCACGACCGATTCTTATGAAATTTGGAGTGTATATTCAGTAGGTCTGAAAATAGGACGTAAGCTATTTTTTTTTTCATACGCAAAAAAAACTCAGGCGGTATGAAGTCCGCGGGGTCAGCTAGTCTACTATAGGAAGTCCCATCCTCCACATTTAAAAACGCTTCAATGTATTTATTATTATTTAAAAAGTACCACCAACACTCTCAACGCATAGTTGATGGCTGTCTCAATACGCACACATGCGTTGAGAGTTTTGGTGGTGCTTTTTAAACACTTTGACGCGTTTTGAATTGCGGATGTGCGGGACTCCTACGGTAGATTACCTATCTCTAGTGACAGTTGAAATAACAGCAAAACTATACGGTCAGCATTTTTTCAGCAATTGATCGACGTCAATGAAGTAAGTAAGTATTTTTAAATCACCCTTGGCCGTAAAGTGGGATTTTCTGCCCGCTACGCGGAGAGAAAATCTCACTTCTTGGCCAAGGCAAGACGTAAAACTTTTGACAAACCACGGGCGGTAATTCGTAAAGCCCCAGATCGCATATTTATGGCCCTCCCCTTCGGTTCGGGCCACAGAAACCTGCGATCTGGGACATTTACGAATTCACCACCCTAGGTCTGTAATGTACTATTGTTCAAATTTCTTTTTAAGAACATCCCTCTGACATGGAGCTAAACATTTCACTACTACCGGGCCTGACTTTACAAGTTCGATATCGATGCTATAAATGTTACTTTGCTAAGATTATAAAGATCGATAATTTAATTAAAAACTATAAAAACCTACGCTGACTGCCATATTCACCTACCTGCTGAAGAAATTCCAGAATAGTCCCAGTTTTATACTTAAATCTAGGTCACATCATCTGTGTGAAACCTTGTCACACCCGATATTAGTGCTGCAGGCTACTGAGGTAAACTAAATTATAGTTAAATACCGTATACCCAGATGGTATCATCATCATCATCATCATTTCAGCCGAAAGACGTCCACTGCTGGACATAGGCCTCCCCCAAGGCTCGCCACTCAGACCGGTCCTGTGCTACTTGCTTCCACCGGTTTCCCGCGACCTTCACGAGGTCGTCGCTCCATCTTGTTGGAGGCCTACCGACAGCTCGTCTCCCGGTTCGCGGACGCCACTCGAGAACTTTCCGGCCCCATCGGCCATCAGTCCTGCGAGCAATGTGCCCCGCCCACTGCCACTTAAGGCTCGCAATTCTTCGGGCTATGTCGGTGACCCTAGTTCTACTGCGGATGGTATAGATGGTATAGTATTACCAAACGGCTGTAATACGATATACATAATGAGAAGCTATAATAATAATAATATGTTATGTAATAATAATGAAACATAAAATAATACTAGTAAATAGGTAATATTAAAATTAAGGAATGTAAAACTGAAGAATCTATCTGTATATTTTCTTACCTGCAGACAAACTGCATACAAGTAGTTTTGCGGGAAAATGATTTAGTCTAAGTTTTTAATTCTGTAAGATTTATAAATTTTCAAATAAATAAAAAGTAAGGTCCCAAGACGTTACCATTCCCTACCGGATTCAGTTAAATTATAACAAACTTCGTACCAGTACTAAAAAAACGTTAAATTATGAATCGTACAATATGAAGGTTAATAGTATTTTTGCTATTTGGGTTTCAAAGTACGTGAGTTAAGTTTTATTTGCAAAGGCGATCCAATTAGATTAGAACTGACAAAAACATTCAACGCCTACTAAAAACATCACAGCAAAATTTCAAGACAGTAACAAAGACAATGCTGTGATAAATAGTAAGGACACTGATTATAAAAAAAATAACCAACCTATTACGTCCACTGCTGGGCAGAGGCTTCTCATCGCAAGGGAATTATTTTTATTTTCTGAATTTCAGACTTCAACACATCTTTAAATTAACTTTCCAAGCAATTCTCACAATTGAAAAAAAATTATTCGCATCCATATTAATATTATAAATGCGAAAGTAGCTCCGTCTGTCTGTCTGTCTGTTACCTCTTCACGCTTCAACCGCTGGGCCGATTTAGATGAAAGTTGGAGTTCCGGGAAAGGACATAGGCTACTTTTCATCCCGGAAAAACGCATAGTTCCCGCGGGAACCCTAATACCGAATTCCACGCGGACGAAGTCGCGGGCGGCAGCCAGTTTCTAAATAAGACCAATTAGCAAATTACTCGGCAAAATAATTGGAGTAATTAATAGAATTCCGCTATATTTCTTGCGGCAGTAATTTAAAGTCTGGCAAGACGCGGGGTACCGTCAGCAAATAACCGTCTCGCGATCGGCTACTCACCGCGCCGTGGATTTGTCAGACTAAAGTACTCGAAGTACCGTTCGCAAAATAATCGCAGCTCAGGAGATTTTTTTTAAAAACTTTTAAAATTAACATTAGGTACCTACTAGACAGTATCACTCATACAATTGAGCGAAATGTGCCGACGTCTCTCAAAGTTTCATCAAGCCGTTTTGGCTAGAGAGAGTGCTAAACATACCTGGGTCAATCAACTATTTCTTGTTGTTATTCTGTCCCCTTTTCCAGGGGACAAAATGAGAGGGGTTTCTTAGAAAACCTGTTACAATATAGAATTCATTAGGGAAGGGATTGAAAATGGCAACGAAACCCCACATTTAGTGTATTTAAACCCACAGAATAGCAGTTTTAAAAGTGGCCCAGGGGACAGTAACCATGGCAACTATTGACATAAAAAAGTTGATTCACCCACCTACATATAAGTACATCTACATGAACGACATGTTTATGTTTTTTCACAGTAAAGTTATTTACTTACATATACTGCATATTACATATAAGCAAACGTCCCACCTGCTGGCGAAGCAGTTACCGCCGGCTTACCTATAGACATGTTGTAAAGTAGCGTAGTTTGGTTGAAAAAAAAACTAAAAAACATTAAAAAGACGTTCATTTTTTTTCCCAACGCTACCGAAAGCCCACGAGGCGGGGGATCCCCTTTCGTTCCGGAAATTGAGTGAATGTTTTCGGATTTAATCGCGTCTGCGATACTTCTGCGCAGACGGCGCTGCACCGTGCCGTGCACAAACAAACAGTCTTTTTCACTACTACAGTCAATAGCCGCTATGAAGCGAATCTTATCACTTTAGACAAAAAAAGATTTTTCACTTCTCTTGCTCGTAAAGTTGTACTTTAGGCTGACAGAAGGCTGCATAAAATTGAATTTTAGGCTCTAGAGCATAAAGTAAAATCTTCGTCTAAGACTAAGGACATGAGGGCATACAGCCACATACACTTTTAAGCTTCATATAATCTTATACATGAAACATGCTTTTTCTTGTGATTTATTCTTTATATTCTCTATTATAAAATATTAGTATGGATTATCAAATTAATAATTGAAAATTTCACGACGAAAAGGTGTGTGTATTCCTGAAAATCAAACAAAAAAACATAACCTTGGCATTAATAAAATAAATTAAAATTGGTGCGTTGAGATTTTTTTATTTTAATTTCCTTCAATTTCGTTAATTCTAATTTCAAAGATGTCATCATCGAGTAGTAATGATGAAATAGTGCTTTCACCGAATAATACTACGATGGAGAGAAACGCTAAAAACTTAGTTGAAAATATATTGCCGCAAAATCCAAGCCATTTGCGGAATATGTTCTTTTTAATAATGTTTAATTTCCTCGCAGTCGAAGTGGAAAGCAGAGTGTAAAACACGAGCATAAAACCCATTTTCCCCTTGACTTACTATACACACTCGCCTCTCGGCTCGGGTGTATATCTGTAAATCTCGGGTAAAATGGCTTGTTTTATGCTCTTGTTGTACAATCTACTATTTAATACAGTTGCTCCAAATGTAAATTTCGATACCTGTTTAACGTGCCAAAAGATTGTCATTTCCGAACGAGCGCTTTTTGTTTTTTGACAGCTAGTGAGCGTGCCTGAAGTTGTTTTTTACGAACTAGTGCGTAAAGTTTTTTTGAGCTTCATCCTGTTAATTTATCTCTTTATCCTTTTTTTTCGCAAATGTATTAAAAAATGTCGTTTGATACACGTGCGAAGTCGTCATTTTCACTCGTCCCTAGTGTTAACGCTCGCTTTCGCTCGCGCCAACATAATTAGGGACTCGTGGTAAAATGACAAACTTTTCGCACCAAAAATGTACTATTCTGAATTCTGACAATGTCAATGATAGAACAAAAAGAACAAAAATATGGTATTAATACTATAAATGCGAAAGTACGAGTATCTCTATCTGTCTGACTGTCTATCTGTCCGACTCTTACCGAAATATCTACCTACAGGTTTACACAACTTAGAATGCGCGTGGATTAAGCAAAATAGACTCTGCGTCAACGGCTTAAGAGGGTTTATCCCGAAAGTTGGCAAAGTCGCATATAGCTGTCAAATGTTTCGCTGTTTCTATTAATTTCTCAATATTACTGAATTAAAAAAGAATTTATCATTCATGGTTGAATGGCGAGTCTCGTTTTATATTTGTTGGTTAGGCATTCAAAGATTACATTAAAACGCATGAAAAATGCAATGGAAGGTTTCAAAAGATAGTACTTTCATGATCCTAAAAATTTCATGTTCCTATGATAACTGTTGCAATCCATACTTAATGTTTTATTCAACCATAGAGCGATAATTCATATTTTCATTCAGTAATATTCAGAAATTAATGAAAACAGCGAAATATTTGACAGCTATTTGCGACGTTGCCAACTTTCGGAGTAAACCCTCTGAACACTTAAGACAACAATAAAAGTTTTCTGAATTCTGACAATGTCAACAAAAAGAACAAAAATATGGTATGAATACTATAAATGCGAAAGTACGAGTATCTCTACTGTCTGACTATCTATCTGTCCGTCTCTTACCGAAATATCTACCTACAGGTTTACACAACTTAGAAGACGCGTGGATTAAGCAAAAAAAGACTCTGCACCAACGGCTTAAGTGCTTCACCGCGCGCCTTCTAAGTTGTGTCGTGCTATACCTACTTAGATGAAATTCGGTATGGAGAATAATGGAGATACTGTGGAGACTGGCCGAGTACAATCGGTTAGTTGACACATTTTCTTTCAAAAATAGGTAATTTTAAGCGTAGAACTGTTTTTGTTTAATATTTTTAGTCTTTTGATAGCCATTTTAATGAACGCATCTCCAAAAATATAATATCAATTCAACTTTAAATCTATTATTTCATAGTTAGGGAAATGTTAGGGCAGTAATAGGGCCAGTCTTCAAGATTTAGAGATTTTGATTAGCTAGACATCGTCTTCGTGTCTTCGGATTCCACCGCTGATCTCCGTGCCTGCAGCATCTACCTGAGCTAACACCTACCCCCCTTCACAATACCTAGTTGGAGTCCCGGGAAAGGACAAAGGCTACTTTTACTCGCGGAAAAATGCATATTTCCCACGGGACCGCGATAACCGAATTCCACAAGGCCGAAGTCGCGGGCAGAAGCTAGTACCTACTTCATAATACTGTTTACTACTACTACTACAGCCTATTTGCGTCTCACTGCTGGGCACAGACCTCCTCTCATCACGAGTTTGGGCTATAGTCCCCACGCGGGCCCAGTGCGGATTGGGGACATAATACCTACTGTTTAAAAAAAGCCAATTCTGTAATGTATCTCATTTCTTTCCAGTGGATGACTTTGACAATTCTAAAACGACTTAGTTGATTATAGTTGTGTATTGGTTGGTTTTAAAATTATCGGTTCTATTCTGATATCTTCTATCTATCTTCTATATCTATCTATACTATAATAAAAGAGCAGAACCCGGCGTGTCTGTACATAGAAAGAAAAGTTCAAAAAAAGGAACGGGAGGTCTAAAGATGTATGGTAGATACCAAAACAGCGATTTTTAGAAATCTTTTCTGTCTGTCTGTCTGTCTGTCTGTTTGTTAGAGTTAATTTCGGAAACTACTGAACCGATTTGAATGCAGTTTTCAACGGTAGATAGAGCATCATTTGGAGCAACATATAAGTTATGTTTGATTAAAATTGTATGTTGTCTCTCCAGAGGTGCCAAGTTGACTACCGGTACGTCGAAGTGTTGAAGTGTTTGTACGAAAACGCCACCATGTCCGTCCGACTTCAGGACCAGACCACGAAGCCTATTCCACTGCAGCGGGGAGTCAGACAAGGAGACGTGATCTCTCCGAAGCTGTTCACCCCTGCATTGGAGGATGCTTTTAAGGTGCTGGACTGGAAAGGTCGAGGCATCAATGTTAATGGCGAGTACATCTCTCACCTTCGGTTTGCCGACGATATTGTAGTCATGGCTGAGACCATGGAAGACCTCAGTACTATGCTCGCTGACCTCAGCAGAGTTTCCGATCGAGTTGGTCTTAAAATGAACATGGACAAGACGAAAATCATGTCTAATGTCCATGTTGTACCAACTCCCGTAATAATCGGAGGCTCTGCGCTCGAACTTGTTGAAAATTATGTATACCTGTGACAAACAGTCCAGTTAGGTAGGTCCAACTTCGAGAAAGAGGTCAATCGTCAAATCCGACGCTGGGCTGGGCTGGGCAGAGTTCGGGAAGCTTCGCAGTGTCTTTTCGTCCAAATTACCGCAGTGTCTCAAGTCGATAGTCTTCGACCAGTGTGTGTTGCCAGTGATGACTTATGGTTCCGAGACGTGGGCGCTTACGATGGGCCTCATAAGAAGGCTCAAAATCACTCAGAGGGCAATGGAGAGGGCTATGCTCGGGGTTTCTCTGCGTGATAGAATCAGAAATGAGGATATCCGTAGTAGAACTGGGGTCACCGACATAGCCCGAAGAATTGCGAGCCTTAAGTGGCAGTGGGTGGGGCACATTGCTCGCAGGACTGATGGCCGATGGGGCCGGAAAGTTCTCGAGTGGCGCCCGCGAACCGGGAGACGAGCTGTCGGTAGGCCTCCGACAAGGTGGAGCGACGACCTCGTGAAGGTCGCGGGAAACCGGTGGAAGCAAGTAGCACAGGACCGGTCTTAGTGGTGAGCCTTGGGGGAGGCCTATGTCCAGCAGTGGACGTCTTTTGGCTGAAATGATGATGATGATGATGAAAATTGTATGTCGGAAAGAAACGTTATCGGCAATTTTATATTCCACGCGTACGAAGTCGCGGGCAGAAGCTAGTCGTAAATATGTAGAATTCTCATTTAAATTCACCCACATACCTTTGTATAAAAACATTCTAAACTCCAAATCCTAGACAATCTCAATCTTCCAAAATGTTTTGTCCCAACCTCCAATGTTAATGTTAGCCCAACTCTAGTAGTTAGTGCAATAATTCTATTTGAAAACCTAGCGTAAGAAAGCGTTCCCCTAATTTATATAAGGAGAGATTCATATGAATAATTTAACAGAAATTGCAAAGTCACGTACGGGAGCTAATTTGAACTTAAAGCACGAGGAAATAATATTTGAATAGAGTAGTTTATACCGTTTCTTGAAACTTTTAGGTATTTTTTCCGGAAAGAAGTCGAATCAAGTTTTGAACTGTCCGCGACTTTTAACATCAATGCCAAAAAGTAGAAACGCGCGCCGCGTTTCTGGCGAACGGTTAGGATCGGCGTAGCTCCGTGTTTAAAATTCATTTTAAGTAGTAATTTCGCGTGATCTTTGTTTGTTTTTAATATCAGCTTATTCATTAAAATCTCAAGATTCCGATAGTGATTATACAATTTCAATACAAGTGACTAGTGAAGTACAGTGTCAAAAGTAAAAACTCTCAAAAGTGTAATAACCCAAAGCGTCGCTGCGGGCGCGCCGATTTCGCGGAATCGCCGAGTGCAGTGACCCGTGCCGTGCCCGTCTTCACCCGTGGGGCCCCTGTACCGATTTGATTAACAATTTGTTATCTATTTGTGCATTGTGTTAAATATTAATTTGCACGTAATTGCTTGCATGCGGTGGTGGATGAATCTTGACGAACTAACAAATAAAACTTTTCCTACTAACTACCTGATCTGGCGCTTAATATAATGCCGCCACTTGCTGAGGACAGTAAACTATCTTGCGCAGGTTGCCTGCAAGGAATTGATTCCCGTCAATTCCTCCAATGCTCTTTCTGCTCAAAACACTATGATCTCATGTGTGCAAACGTCAGCGAGAAGCGCTTTTACAGCTTTTACGGCGCATCGTCGGACGGACACAAACAGAGCTGGGGCTGTCAAGAATGTAGAGCTAAATCCAAAACTGTCGTTCCGGCCGAGAATGCCTTGGTGTCAAGTGATATTTCGACACGCAGCCGAGCCAAAAATAAATCACCGAAAGTAAAGACAACATCACCGTTGGCGTCGCCGCCTGCTGTATCTGATGACGCCACGCCATCTGAGCTCGTCTCCGAGCTACGAATGCTACGAGAGGAGATGAAAGCTGCGCGTAATGAAATGCATGAGTTTAGGAGCGCAATGGCAGGTCTTACCGCTGCCATGAATATGTGCAATCAGAGAATTGACGATCTCTCGGAACGTGTGGATGTCATTGAGCACAGGCAGCGTGAGCACGAAGAGCGTGAACGTTATGAGCGTGAGCGTGAAGAGTCGCCTAGCAGTGTCGCCCAGCTAGAAAAAGTAATCTCTGATCTCAAACTTGATTTAATCGATCGAGACCAAGCTGCCCTGTGTAATGATGTAGAGGTGGCAGGCATCCCAGAGGAAAACAATGAAAGTGCAGTGCATCTGGTACTTAACATATCGGCGAAATTGGGAGTCGCTTTAGAAGAACGTGACATCGTGAGTGCGGAGCGCGCTGGCCCCTTGAGAGTAGCGCGGGAGAGCGATGGTCCGCCCTCCTCCACTCGAGCGCGCCCGCGCCCCCTCGTGGTGCGTTTGACTCGCCGCGTGCAGCGCGACCAACTACTTTCCGCCGCGCGGGTTCGGCGCGGTGCCAATACTGAGGGAATTACGTCTGCTGTAAGTCCGTTCTATGTAAACGAAAGATTGACCCGCCACAATAGAGTGCTCTTCTACAAGGCGCGCGCGGATGCCACCAGCGCCCAGTGGAAGTTTGTGTGGACGCGCGATGGAAACGTCTACGCACGCAAAGAACAGGGATCGCCTCGACAACGTCTACGTTCAGACGCCGATCTCTGCAAAGTTTTTGGTGTCTGATCATGTTTGCCTTCTGCATATTTTTATATGGGTATCAACAGCTTATTCGAATCTCTACGCGCTGCATAATCAATATACAAATATTCGAAGTCATATGGAACACTTTTATGTCTGTGTGCATTATTCATATAGTAGTCTATCATTTCAATGTAAAATTACTGTCTCTTTTGTCATATATTGTTTGTAATGTTCTGTCAGTTTGGTCATATTTGCTTAGTGTTGTACAAATGAGATTTATTAATATGTACTGTAAGGATGATTCTTTATATTCTCTCATGTACTACTTTCGAAAAATAAATACAATTAATTTGTCATGTATAGTCACAGTTTACCAAGTATTCCCATATACATATAATAGTTGCATATTCTTGTTTATTCGCGCAAATAATACAATTAATTTAAAAATTTGGTCACTATACCTAATTCCATTTCAATGATTAACACGAAATTCTTTAAAGTTGGCCTCTTTAATCCAGGATCTCTAGGGACAAATCATGATGAGTTAATAGTGGCAATCATACAGCACTCGATTGATATGTTAGCTATAAATGAAACGTGGTTACGTCCGAACGAGGAGGGCAAAGCGCCGAGTGTGCCGGGGTACACGCTGCGCAGCGTGCCTCGACCGGCGGCCGTGCGTGGCGGCCGCGGCGGCGGCGTCGCTTTCTACGTTAGGAAGGGGATATATGCTCGATCATGCGACCACCCAGTGTGCTTGCAAGTTGAGCAACTGTGGTTAAGAATAAGTCTAAATGGCTCTAAAATTATTGTCGGAACGGCATATAGACCCCCTTGGTTAAACATTGATATATTTTTGAACGCGCTGTTAGATTCGGTAAATTCCTTTTCTAATTATGATAAAATTGTATTATTAGGCGATTTTAATATAGATATGTTAAAACCTAATACGGTAGATGCAAATAAATTGCAAGACTTTTTGAAAGTTTTGAATTTAGAGCAGGTTGTCACTTCACCTACACATTTTACTGAGCACACAAATAGTGAGACACTCATAGACATTATTTGTACTGATGCTCGAGTTAAAAGCGTCTCAGCTGAAATAATAGGGAGCAAGGCATCGAATCACGCGCTTGTGACGAGTACACTTAATTTTAAGAAAAATAAGATACCACCTAAATTCGTTAAATTCAGACCATTAAAAGATATAAACATGGAATACTTTAATTATGATATTCAATTAATACCCTGGCATATCATTCCCTTGTTAAATAATGCTAATGACATGGCTGAGCTGACGGGTAACTATATCATTCAAATATTTAACTTGCATGCACCCACCCGATCAGTGCTAATTAAACATCATAGTTATCCCTGGATCACTGATAACGTGAAACTTATGATCAGATGTAGAAATGAAGCTCATACCAAACACTTAAAAACTAAATCAGACTCCCATCGTCAATACTATAAAGACTTTAAAAAACTGGCCAATGCGGCCATTCATAACGAAAAAGTAGCATATTTTAAGCATCATATAAATAAACACATTAAAAATCCGGCAAATTTGTGGAAAAACCTTAAACAAAACGTGCTTCCTCCTAAACTTGAAATAGATCTTCCTCCTAATTTAAACTCTGCTGAAGAAATTAGCTCACATTTCCTTAACGTTCCCGTGCCTGATACAATAAACATCTCATTACTAACTTATTATGAATTTCACAGAGCAGGGAATTCAAATTTTGCCCTCAAAACTGTCAATAGTTCTGATGTTTCTCGTATAATAAACAGTCTTAAATCTAATGCTCAGGGAGTGGATATGATATCTTTGGATATGCTCCTGCTCACACTACCTTATAGCCTTGATGCTATTACATCTATAGTAAATACTTCAATTGCTACATCCACCTTTCCAGATATTTGGAAAACCGCTATCGTTTATCCGCTTCCGAAACAGCCAAATCCCAAAACTCTAAAAGATTTACGACCAATTAGTGTTTTACCTTGTATTTCAAAGGTCTTAGAACGAGTAGTCTGCCTGCAGCTTACTGAATATTTAGAATCAGCTGGTATTCTTCCTCAAGCCCAATCCGGTTTCAGGAAGAATCTCAGTACAGCTACTGCTTTACTTGAGGTCACTGGAAATATACTGGAGGCACAGGATGCTGGTATGGGAACTATTCTCGTCCTACTCGACTTTTCCCGTGCATTTGATAGTTTAAATATTTCTTTACTCCTATCTAAACTAGCGTTTTATGGCTTTGATGCGGAGACTGTAATGTGGTTTGATAGTTATCTGAGTAACCGCCGCCAGTATGTTAAGGTGTCGAAAAACGACGGTACTTCTTCTTCTTCCTCTGTTTCCACTGTATCTTCCGGTGTGCCTCAAGGTTCTATCTTGGGGCCTTTACTCTTCATCTTATACACTGCTGATATTATTAATTGCTTAAAACACTGCCGGTATCATCTATATGCCGACGATTTACAGCTCTATTTGTCCTGTAAGCCAAATGATGTCGAATCCTGTGTAAAACAAATCAATGAGGATTTGGAGAGAATCAGCCAATGGTCAAAAAGTAACTCTCTTATATTAAACCCGGCAAAAACCAAATACATTGTACTTGGCTCCAACCGTCAAGTAACGACAATAAAGTCTAAAAACCCTAAGATTGTACTTAAGGATGAGTCTATTAATGACTTCTGCGAAGTGCGAAATTTAGGTTTAAAAATGGATTCAGGGTTGCGTTTCGAGTCCCATATCCTTGACACAGCTCGAAATTGCTTTTACCGTTTAAAAATACTATATAAAATTCGTGATTACCTTTCCCCTGCTCTGCGTATTACTTTAGTAGAATCCCTTATTTTATCCAAATTTAATTATGCCGATACAGTGTACGGACCACGTCTATTAGCGAAATCTAAAGCGCTGATTCAAAGAGTGCAAAATGCTTGTCTAAGATACTGCTATAATCTACCGCCCAGAAGTCATATATCGCCCTACATCAACAGAGCAAATCTGTTGAATATGTCCTCCCGTCGCTATATCCATCTTTCGACACTCCTTTTTGGAGTTATAAAAAATCGTAAGCCTCCATATCTGCTCGAAAAATTAGTCTGGGCCTCCTGCACTCGTCTAAACCGTTTAGGAGTTCAAAGACACCGAACGTCGGCATTCCAAGGTTCTTTTAAATATGTGGCATCTAAAATATGGAATGATCTCCCTCCTCCAATTCGTGCAACCACCATGTCTGTCAATAGTTTTAAAAACAAATTAAAAGTATTAACAATGTCTCGTCAAATTAATGGTCTTACTAGCCACCTATTTTAGCCACCTATTTTAGCTCTATTTGTATGTTTTCTGTGTTTTCCTTAAGTTTTAGTTTCATTCTGTTATGTACTTTAATTTCGTTTTCTGTTATGTATTCTGTCATTCTGTTATGTACTTCAATTTTGTTTTCTTATAAATAGTTTTAACTTCATCCAGATTCAGACCACAAAATAAAATAAAGAAGCTGTTTCATTATCTGTACCTTCAAGTAGAAATAAGCACCACTTGTAAGACAAAAGACTGCGTTGTGCAGCATTTTTGTAAGCAGATACCTACATAGTTTAATTTGCCTATGTTTTGTTCATTCTTTTTTTTTTCTTCTTCTCTTGGGTCCAGCTGAAAATCAGCGCTGCGGTTCCGTACCGCAGCATATCGCTGAGCTGGCAGCCCTTTCGGCTATGTTTTAAACATGTGTTTTTTCTTGTCTGTGTGTGTATTTTGTGTTTTGTTTTGTTATCTTTTTTGTACCTAGCTGTGATTTTTTTTTTAGCCGAATAAATGTTTCTTTTCTTTTCTTTTCTTAAACGGATTTTCTATTAAACTAGCTTCTGCCCGCGACTTCGCAGCGTTTCGCAGATTACGTGACGGGAATTATGCGTATTTCCGGGACAAATAGAAGCTTATGTACTTTCCGGGACTTCAACAAACTCCATACAATTCATCTACCTAAATCGGTCCCGCGGCTGTAGCGTGAAAAGGTAACAGACAGAAGACAGACAGAGTTACTTTTGCATTTATAATATTGAGGACTATAGGTACCAAATTTAGATAATCATCAATGTTATACAGGATACTCATTTAATTAGTCGACAAGAATAAAGGTATGCGAAAGTAGTTTTCGGCGTAACGAATTGCGGCAAAAGTAATTTTCTGCTTAAACAATATTCGGAATTCGAAAATCATGCGTGAAAACCATTCGGCGTAATAGAATTCGACGAAACATCGTTATGCGAGATTAGTTTCGGCGTAAGCACTATTATGCCTATACTGATGATGCAAAATCGAATTCTGCCAAAAAAATGCGTAAACAAGGGGAACCGTCCTACATGCCTTTCAGCTTTCTACGTAAGTCAAGTAATAGAAGTGCTATATTTATGATATACTCGACATTTTGGTAAGGTTGCACCAGCTCTAAAGGTGTCTAGTAAAATAATAAAAGCCTGGAAGCGCTGGCGATATTTCAGCCAGTCTAGTCTGGCGCTTACCGCGTCTGTTCGTCATGCGTCCTTGTTGATTAATGCACCCAGATGATGTAGGAACTCATTGATTTTAAAAAGCGCTTCGACTGGTTCGAACGTTCCTTTTTTTAAGGATTTGGTTTGCAAACGAGTATATAGACGGTAAGTGGTTATTTTGGCACATGGACATAAAGAATCGTAAGATTAATTACTAATGCGTTACCAACCCCGAGGACCACGATTCAACGCTACGGTTTTTTTAGGTTTTTGGGGTTGAAACTCAACTCTGGGGTTATATTCGAGGTTTTAAATAGGTATCTCCCTGTTCCCTATAGGATCGCTCACGCGTCCAGTTGAACTTTAAATCTAGCTGCTTAAAGTTCACGTGACGCTTGAGCGATCCTAAAGGGAACAGGGAGATCCCTATTTTAAGACTTCGAATGTAGCCCCTGAAAACCAGCTTTTCCCCGCAACTTCGTATGCGCAGAAATATTAAATGTAAAATCCCGTTTTTTTCCCGTTCCCGTGGGAATTTCGCAAAATCCTTTCTTAGCGTATGCCTACGTCATAACATCTACCTGCATGCCAAATTTCAGCCCGATCCGTCCAGTGGCTTGGGCTGTGCGTTGATAGATCACTATGTCAGTCAGTCACCTTTGAGTTTTATATATTTAGACTAACATACCTACACACATCACTTAATAATTCCCGCCCAATCGTACGGACAGCATCAAAAATTCTCGCCAGCAGAATTCCATGACGTTAAAGGAAGCGTTTTCTGCTGACGGCGCCGATCCCTCAGGAAATTGAATCCTTAGCGATCTGCGGAGTTTCCGGGAACCATCGCTTTTAAAAAGTCCGATACCGTTTTATTTTAATAGGATATCGAATTCGTAACTGACTCCTCGGGAGTTATTAAGTGACCTGCAGACGAGAGACGTGTTGAATAACCAGCTTATTTACAAGAACTGCCTGGCTGTAAGCCGTGGTGGCCTAGAGGTTCAACCTACCGCCTCTCATGCTGAGGGTCGGGGGTTCGATTCCGGCTCGCACCTCTAAGTTTACTTATGTGCGAAATTCAATTTGAATTTACCTTTGAATTACTTCAAAGATGTGTGTGAAGTCCCCAATCCGCACTGGGCCCGCGTGGGGACTATAGCCCGAACCCTCTCGTGTGAGAGGAGGCCTGTGCTCAGCAGTGGGACGCAAATAGGCTGTAGTAGTAGTAGTAGTAGACAAAGTCGCGGGTGTATTGGCTAGTAAAGAAGGTAAGTTTCTCAAACCACTAATTTTTCATTAACATTATGTAAGATAAAATATAGGTACCTAGAACATCTACTTTCCCCAAAACATTTGCGAATATATCACACTACCAAGGAAGGGAATGTAATAGAGTAGTCGCTAAGTAACATAATCCCGGGGCATAGTCAATTACGTGTAGTAATGGGTCATAATTTACCTAAATACGGCTCTTAATTGATATGTCTAAAGGCGAGTAGTAAATAATAGGATGAGAGTGGACAGGGGAGAGTGAGACCACTATTCAAACTACACTCTACTACTACTACTATAGCCTCTTTGCTTCCCACTGCTGGGCACAAGCCTCCTCTCATCACGACAGGGTTTGGGCTATAGTCCCTACGCGGGCACAGTGCGGATTGGGGACTTCACACACATCTTTGAATTACTTCGCAGATGCGTGCAGGTATCCTCACGATGTTTTCCTTCATCGAAAAGCTCAGTGGTAAATTCAAATTGAATTTCGCACATAAGTAAGCTTAGAGGTGCGAGCCGGATTCGAACCGCCGACCCTCTGCACGAGAGGCGGTAGGCCGAACCACTAGGCCACCACGGCTTACACACAACAGCAATGAATTCGGGTCACATTGTATGGAAAATTCTATATACAAAGTGACCCGAATTCATGCTGTTGAGTATAAATTATATTCAATTCAATCAATTCTTGTAAATCATTCTTTTCTTGTTTATTATATGTATATTATATGTATATTATATGTATTGTTTTGTTTGCATTTCTTTTATTCATTGTATGTAATCTTATGTGCACCACCTGCCTATTTTTACGTTTTTTTTACACATTCCTCTACCCAAAGGTTGTCTGGAAGGGATCGCTCTTTAGCGATAAGACCACCTGTTGTCATCCTTCTTCTTTGTTTATTGTATTTACGTGTGTAATTGTTTTTTGGTGTTCAATAAAGTGTATTTGTATTGTATGTATTGTATTCTTCAGCAAATTGGCCACATACGGGCACTTTTACACGTCAGAAAAATGAATCTATCAGCACTTGCTGGCCGATTGCTGAGAACAAGATAGCCAGACAAACTCAGCAGAAAATTCGAGGGTAACTCTCTCTGTCTATCTGTAAGTTCTGTAACCTCTTCTCGCTTAAACTGCTGGACCGATTTGGACTTATGGGAATATTGGAATATTGGGGATAGATAGAGTCCCGAGAATGACACAGACTACAGTCTTTTTATCCAGCAGAAATCATCATCATTTCAGCCGATTGACGCCCACTGCTGGACATAGGCCTCCGCCAAGGCGCGCCACTCAGACCGGTCCTGTGCCACTCGCATCCACCGCGTACCCGCGACCTTTACAAGGTCGTCACTCCATCTTGTTGGAGGCCTACCGACAGCTCGTCTACCGGTTCGTGGACGCCACTCCAGGACTTTCTGGCCCCATCGGCCATCAGTCCTGCGAGCAATGTGCCCCGCCCACTGGCACTTAAGGTTCGCAATTCTTCGGGCTATGTCGGTAACCCTAGTTCTACTGCGGATATACTCATTTTTTATTCTATCACGCAGAGAAACCCAGAGCATAGCCCTCTCCATCTAGCGGAAATATCATATCCTAATTCCCCGCGTACAAAGTAATATGAATATGAAAGTTGCGGGCAGAAGTTAGTTAGTATGATGGATATTAAAACCTTTTTCTTTATCATCACTTCCGAAAGACATCCACTGATGGATATTGACCTCCTCTTATACTCAAAACATTAAAAGTGTGTAATTCTTGTCCTTCCTTCACGTCAAAACGGAGTGGGCTGATTTTGATGGAATTCCGTATTCGTTTAGTTTGAAGCACTGGAAACCTTTTATGACGATATATATATCCAAGATATTGGTTTTATACCCGTAAAACCGTTTTTTTAACTTCCTATAAAACTAGAACCACCCACTATTTCTATAATAATTTAGTAACGCATTAAATGTCGCAACAGACAGAAAAGCGTGGAAGAATGAGAGGGAGGCATTTGCCCAACCGTGGGACACTACAGGCTATTATAATAATATAATGAAAAAACGAATTAAATGTCCAAAACATAAGGTTGTTCTGAATATTGGATGTGACGATACATTTATTATTGTAATAGCTTTCTATGTTTAATAAACATTTATTCATAAGTCGGAGTCGTTTCTAATTCATAAGTCCATGTTCATGGATGTACAGCACGACACAACTCAGAAGACGCGCGGCGAAGCACTTAAGCCGTTGACGCAGTGACTATTTTCGCTTAATCCACGCGCCTTCTAAGTTGTGTAAACCTGTACACTCAGACGCGACACACGATGTGGTAATTATAATTATGAAGTGAGTTATTCCATTGATACGTAGATGAGATTTCGGATAACATTCTTAATTGGGAAATAAATAAATAAGAAAGATATTATATTGGTTGCAACATCTTCGGAAGAGTTACTTTTCTTTATTTCTTATAGAAGTTTTCATTAATTTTGCTTCTCTGCCGTATATAATTATATTTTGTTATTTCACATGGTCTGATTCCCACGAGACAGGCTCAGCCTAGTGTGGGGATCACAGTAACCTATTAAAATATTGTATTTAATTTGAAGGTAAATAAATAAATTTCATTTAGATTTCGTATGAACGTTGACTGTATCCCGCGAAAAGGTCTGCCTAGTTGACTTTTTTTCTTTATCTTCTCCATGTGGCCAAAACGAATGCTCATTGTAGGAACTTATATAGCTCCTTTCACTCTCCCTTCTCCATACGAACACGCTACGATTTGCTACGAACCGCACGTAGCGCGTAGCGTAGCACGTAGCGTAGCGCGTTAGCGTAGATTGGTCGAACCCTTAGCAAATAAAAATATTTCTCTCCAACGAAAGTTAATGAATCATTAACATTAATTTCCAGAAAACATGGCGTCCTATGGCTAAATAAAAAAAATGGCCGAATACGAATTTCGCGTAGTGCGATATGAAATTTGATGTAATGTCCCAATTTGGATTCAGGCACGGGACGTTAATTCATCACGGGACGCTCCCGGGGCAAAAATTAATATTCCAATGATGTAACTTAAGGCTCTATTATTTTGGTTTGCAAGTTACGAGCGAACCGTTTTTTTTAATTATTATTATTATAAACGGGCAAACAGGCAGACGGTCCACCTGATGGAAAGCGGTTAACGCCGCCTATAGACATTTGTAACACCAGAGGCGTCACCAATGCGTTGTTAACTCAAAAAGAAGGCCCTTACAGTAGAGATCTTCTACTATCTAAAGTCCCGCGCCTTCGCATTTCAAAACACTTCAATGTATTTAAAAATCACCACCAACACTCTCAACAGATGTCTGCGTGATGAGACAGTCATCAACTACGCGTTGAAAGTGTTAGTGGTGCTTTTAAAATAATAATAAAAAAATTGAAGCGTTTTGAAATGTGAAGGCGCGGGACTTTAGATAGTAGAAGATCTCTACATTCTTTGGTCCTTACACCGCTTGTCCTTTATTTCTTTCGTTTCATTATGATGTCCCTAATTTTTATTGTTAAGTCACAGTGGGTATTATAACTGAAATATGTTAATACACACACACATATTGTAATCACAACAAATAAGAATTTTTTCATCACAGATATTTCAAAGTTGACAAGTATGGCCAGTGCTTCAGAAGGTTGTCTTCAGGACTTTTTTATAGCCCACTCACTGCATAATTATTTATTATTTATTTATTTATTTATTTATCAATTTTATTAACACAGCTTTACATTATAATATGTAACTAGCTTCTGCCCGCGACTTCGTACGCGTGGAATATAGAATTGCCGATAACTTTTCTTTCCGACATCCGATTTTAATCAAACATAGCTTATATGTTGCTCCAAATGATGCTCTATCTACCCTTGAAAACTGCATTCAAATCGGTTCAGCAGTTTCGGAGATTAACTGTAACAAACAGACAGACAGAAAAGATTTCTAAAAATCGCTGTTTTGTGGTCTACCATACATCTTTAGACCCCCCGTTCCTTTTTTTGAACTTTTCTTTCTATGTACAGACACGCCGGGTTCTGCTCTTATGGCATAGATTATGTGTTTGACCCACATAATCATAGGGAAACATGATTTTATCTGTAAATACTCTAGCTTCATACAAACTCCCGAGTTAGTTCTGACACTAACTACTACAAATGTATACCACTACTACTACTACAGCCTATTTGCGCCCCACTGCTGGGCACAGGCCTCCTCTCATCACGAGAGGGTTTGGGCTATTAGTCCCCTCCCCACGCGGGCCCAGTGTGGATTGGATACTTCACACACATCTTTGAATTGCTTCGCAGATGCCTACAGGTTTCCTCACGATGTTTTCCATCACCGAAAAGCTCAGTGGTAAATTCAAATTGAATTTTCGCACATAAGTAAACTTAGAGGTTAGCCGGAAACGAACCCCCGACCCTCTGCATGAGAGGCGGTAGGTCGAACCACTAGGCCACCACGGCGTCAACACATGTATAGTATGTAGGCTACAAATGTATCTAAACAAATATTCGCGTGAAATTCGATTATCGTGTTTACACTTAAACTATGCGTTTTGCCGGGATCAAAAGTAGCCTATGTCAATGTCTTTCCTTAGGATTCCAACTATCTCCATAGTCCTGGTGATAGTGTGTTTAATATGAGTGTGTATCGCGAAAGTTTGAGACAATGTATCTCCATACAGGTTTACACAACTTAGAAGGCGCGCGGATTAAGCAATAATAGACTCTGCGCCAACGGCTTAAGTGCTTTGCCACGCGCCTTCTAAGTTGTGTCGTGCTATACCAAATTTTACTTAAATCGTTCCAGCTGTTTAATCGTGAAGAGGTAACAGGCAGACGGATGGATAGTTACGGTTTCATTTATAATATTAGTATGGATGTTACAGAAAATTGTCACTAGTTAAATTCGATATTCAAACACGCTTCCGCCCCCGCTGTCGCTTGTGGCTTGGCCATGAGAGTACAGCGGGGGAAACTAAACGCCGATGAATTACTGCAAATTAAAATTGTTTAATGAATCTAATTTATTGCGAAAAGATTGGTTTTAGCTTTATTACTTTTTTATTAACAGCAATTTACCTTTGAAGAGAAGGTGGAAAAAAACTACGCGAGCCGAAGAAAGGACTTAATATAAAATTATAAAATATATTTAATTTTGTATGTTAACGAAAATAGAAATGCCGTGGTGGCCTAGTGGTTTGACGTACCGCCTCCCATGCAGAGGGTCGGGCGTTCGGTTCCGGCTCGCACCTCTAAGTTTGCTTAAGTGCGAAATCAACTTGAATTTACCACTGAGCTTTTCGGTGAAGGAAAACATCGTGAGGAAACCTGCACGCATCTGCGAAGTAATTCAAAGATGCGTGTGAAGACCGGGGACTATAGCCCAAACCCTCTCGTGATGAGGGGAGGGCTGTGCCCAGCAGTGGGACGCAAATAGGCTGTAGTAGTAGTAGTAGTTAACGAAAAATAATTAGAATGGTATAGATTTTATATAATTTCGACATTGAAATTGGTGTATTTTTGTTGAACAATAGAACATAAGTACAAAATAAGTACCTAGTATAGAACTTCTCTATTACAAAATTAGTAAAGTGTTGGAATAATCATTGTTACCCAACTACCGATCACATATAAGTTACGATGATATACTTAATTCACTTCACAAACTGCTCTAGACATAGACATAGACATTTATTTCTCAATATCAAATTACAGCATATTTTACATGTCAAAATAAGACAATTTCTCATTGAGATCGTCAGAAAGAATACAAAATAAAAATAAAATGAAAATTAGGAATAAAATGTTTCACCGTTAGGATCGTCTTTTTATACCAAAATAAGAAATAATGTTAACAAGTAAATAGGATTAATATGGTACAATTGGAATGTCAAATTGTATATTACAATAAATCTAAGTCCATGTGTTCTTTAACAGAATATAACGGATGTTCCAACAAAAGGTTCTTAGTTGACGTCGAAACACCGCGTTAGACGGTACACTTTTTAGCTGTGCGGG
Source organism: Aethes cnicana (assembly GCA_963971205.1). Lineage (NCBI taxonomy): Eukaryota > Metazoa > Arthropoda > Insecta > Lepidoptera > Tortricidae > Aethes > Aethes cnicana. The sequence goes on along the minus strand of OZ020290.1, from coordinate 206,438 downwards.
TAGACGCTCGTAGTAAGACGGACGGTAGTCTAAATCTAAGTAATCTTTTTATATTTCTTTTCATTAGAGATAAAGTCGTAAAGAATATACAAATCCACGCACCGTGTATGAAAAAAAAATCAAAATATTTATTCAACAAATAGGCCACATCTGGGCACTTTTACACGTCACTTTTAAATGAATTTACCAGCGCTTCGAAGACCCATTGCTTGAGAAGAAGCGTGAGAATATGGGGTTTGCTAGTGGTAGGGCCTGGTGCTAGGTCCGTCCGGGGAGGTACCACCGTCTTTCCCGGCTAACCTGCCGCCAAATAGCAGTGCTTGCACTGTTGTGTTCCGGTAGGGGGTTAAGGCAGCCGGTGAAATTTCTGGCACAGAGGCATTCCGTCTTGGGACTCAGGGTAGGCGACGCATTCGAGATCCTTGGTTTATTCCTAATGGGGGATCATAGGATTTCGGTGTCCATGGGCCGCAGTGACCACTTACCATCAGGTGGGCTGTGCGCTCGTTTGCCTGTACCAATGATATAAAAAAAAGGATATGGGGTGGCGACTCCATAAATTTCACGAGACCGAGACCCATAAGTAATGTTAGCGCCTGTATTTACATTTTTATTCCTTGCTACATTATCTTGACGTAAGTTACTGTTGAGGTAAAAATATTCGGGAATCGTCCATTTAGTTATTTTTTTATTTTTACTCGTCTGCGGCAAAGCAAAATAAAGGATTATGATTTTAGGACTCTTTGTACGTCTGTATGTAAATTCCACCCTAGCGCTTGATCTACTGAGCCGATTTTGATGAAGACGTGTCCATTTGATTCGTTATTATTGTCTCAGTGATATAGAGTACTACTACTACTACTACAGCCTATTTGCGCCCCACTGCCAGGCACAGGCCTCCCCTCATCATGAGAGGGTTTGGGCTATAAGTCCCCACGCGGGCCCAGTGCGGATTAGGGACTTCACACATACCTTTGAATCTAGTGGTTCGACCTACCGCCTCTCATGTTTATTTATATTTTGTTGTTTTTATTATTAATGCTATTCATATTGACTTTTTTAAGAGGGTTTATCCTGAAAGTTGGCAACGTCGCATATAGCTGTCAAATGTTTCGCTGTTTTTATTGATTTCTAGGAATTGCTGAATTAAAAAGGAATATATCATTCTATGGTTGTATGGCGCGTCTCGTTTTATATTTGTTCGTTAGGCATTCAAATAATAAGATTACATTAAAATGCATGGAAACTGCGATGGAAAGTTTTCAAAAGATATTACTTCCATAATACTAAAAATTCCGTGTTCCTATGGTTACTGTCGCAAGGCATACTTAATGTTTTATTCAACCATAGAGCGATAATTCATGTTTTCATTCAGTAATATTCAGAATTAATGAAAACAGCAAAATATTTGACAGCTATTTGCGACGTTGCCAACTTTCGGAGTAAACCCTCTTAATAGATAATTCTGATCTAAAGTACTTAAATTTTGACATTGTAATTACTAGGTACCTATTTGTTTTGTATTGTATAATCGTGGCTAAATTTTATTAATGTTCAATGTGTTGTATGTGTAGCTTAAGTTTTATTTCATACACAATCTTGTATTTGTTCTGAATAAATAAATCAATCAATCAATCAATCAATCATGCCGAGGGTCAGGGATTCGATTCCGGCTCAGACCTCTAAGTTTACTTACGTGCGAAATTCAATTTGATATAGAGTTTGCACAAAAACGTTTTTTTTTTTTTTTTTTGATTTAATGAATCCGTTAGATATACCCTCGATAATTTTAGGGCTATTTTTACTAAGTAACATTTAACGCTTGTGAACCTGATGCTGTATCCAACTGGATGACTACAAAAAAGCCCAAAACAGCCATTGATCATCATTTCATATTTTTTTATTAAATATTATACCGATTTCGAAATGAGAGTGTGGAAGAAGCGACGTAGGTATATTACACTGAAAAAAAGAGATTGAAGCATACAAGATACTGTTTACTATACAATGTAACTTGTTGCCACGAGCATTCAAGTGCAATGGGTGCAGCAACGGCAGTGGTTTCTGCCTACCCCGCCGAGAAACAGGCGTGAACTTATGTAGGGTGTATGTAATATATTCCGCGACTACTTCAGGAAGCACATTATTCCGGAGCTGCAGTTTTCCTCGTGCCTACCCATATATAGCCTCGAACACGTTACCTCCGCATAATATGACGATAACTAACTGCCCACCATAATCTGGCCCATCTGAATAACTTGCGAGTGAAATTTCGGCCCTCTCCTTATTTATGGCGAAATGATATTTTCGTTTGGGCAGGTTTATCACTTGGTTACTGCTTCGGTTGATTCGTGAGGTTGAATTATGGCCTGCGATACTTAGTGCCCTCTCGTATTGTGTATATTTCTATACATAAGGTAGGTGTACCATGGAAGGCCACTCTAACAAATAAACAGTTATCATTCGTTTATTTCCTGGATAAATGAAACTAAGAAATATTTAAGTAATACTTTGTTTTATTACGTAACATATAAACCACTTTTTTGAATTGCAGATTTAATCAATATTGATTAAACTTCAGTTTCATTGAACTCTTCCAAATGGCCTTGCTAGAAACAGGGCTCCTTAGAAGGCCATTAAAATAAATCAGTCATTTAACACTAAGAATTAATAAATAGCGCTTAAATCTACAATAAAAAAAAGTAGTTTATATGTTACATAAAAAAACAAAGTATTACTTAAATATTTGTTTGTTTCATTTATCCAGTAAATAAACAAATAATAACTGTTTATTTGTTAGAGTGGCCTTCCATGGTACACCCACCTTATTTTAACGTCGTCGATTCCCGATATCAATAAAGCGAGGGACTGTACTGCCAAAATATTAGCGCGAGCGATTCGCCGCCGCGTCTGTGGTTTCCAGTTCGATGGGTGTTTGTGTTAATAGAAGGAATTTGTCATCGCATGGCAATAACTACGAAATTTTAATGATTGGCCTTCGAAGGAGCATGGCCTTCCATGGTCCACCCACCTTATATCGTTTGTATCACGTTTCATGCTTCTATCATCGTTCAAATACCAATCAATAACAAGGACTACGAAACGGTTGAAACACGAAAAATATAGCTGCCCAAAAAAAAACAAATTTCAAAAAATATTCTCTTCTAGCGTGGTTTATATTGTAACCTTTGTATTGATTAAACCTTTGTCCGTATTTCATTTACACATTGTATTTTACAGTAACATAAATAGTATTGCCCACTTGCCCGTCTGTCTACCAGCATATGCGCCTCAGAACCCCTTTCTAATTAATTGTCACACGAAAGGATTGATTGTAAAAGAACACACGTGTCTCTGACGCAGCTGGCACGGGATCCACGATTTATAGCACTATTTGCCTAACACACCCTTTTACGTATCACTTCTTTTATTTTCTCAAACCTTCATTTAAGCCTTCTTTTTTGCTATCCTGTATGTGTGTAAGTTTATTATCTTTTCATTATTATTGTCCATTTATTTCAGTATTTTACGTGTTTTTATTTCAGCTTTACTGAGATTCACCGAAACGGAAAATTTCGATCGGGAATCAGGGTTCCAAAGCTGATTGAAGACCTTTTTGGCAAATGTTTAATATATATTGAATTTTAGTTTACTGTTTCTTTCTCATATTTTCCGCAATTATTGTAAAGGGGAGCACTAAAAGAGGATTTCCCGAAATTACCACGGGAACGGGAAAAAATGGGACTTGCGTGGGATATTTAAAGCCCGAGCGGCAGCTAGTTCAACATATGAAAATGAGAGGGCGATTGACTTTTAGGGCCCATCATTTACCTATAATAACATATATATGGACGAACAGTGCCTAACAGAATATGTCAAAATATATGGAGCAAACTGACATTAGAAAATACGTTCCAAAATGCTAATAACGCCTCTTGATAATATGTGTCAAGATAAATATTTTATACAAAAGTAAACCTAACACTATAAGACTTAAATGTCAAATTTACTGAGCGCCAAACGGGCCATTTTTCTTCGATTGATTGTGAATCCTATGGGACCCATGCTAGAACTTAACAATAATCTATAACACGTTGTAACTCCACGGTGAAGCAGTAGGTATCTTATTATTCCAATCTTAAACCATATTGCATCTCACGTTACTTTTGTATTGTTATTGTATAAATAAATATGTAGGTAACTTTACCTAATTGCCAACTTAATACTATGTAAATTGGTAGGGGTTTTTCGGGTATTTATCGCGTGACGACCCGTCATATAGTGTGTATAATTGGTATGTGTGTTCTGTAGTGGGAACTCAAATAAACTTTTTATCTATCTAAAATAACAAATTCCAACTTAAACACGTAACTCTTCAATAACTTGGGTCATTCAAAAGCGTTGCTTCAAATCTAATTTTATTTATTTACTTACAATTTAACACAGTTTAATTACGAAAGATTTCTTTTCGTCAAACTGCAGGGTAGTTTGTCGGCGAAGAGTTACACTCAACACTCATTGTAATACACTGTGCAATATTATGTTAGATTAGTTTAAGTTATAGTATTAGTACATAATCTTATCCTAAATTATCTATTTCCAGATAATGCCGTTTTAAACTATTCTTAAATCTCCGTTCTGCAACCATTGTTAAGGATATTATCTTCATCAATTCCCTTCCGTAGCCAAATAGAGAAATTTTCACGGTAAGAAATTGGAAACTTTATTTCTTACGGTTCCTAAACCAATTTGTTGTGGGACGGAGACAGCGACAGATTTCTCTCCAGCCCGCGAGCGAGTGAATAGGACGGCTTGATCAGTCAACAAAAAACTGCACGATTTTCAAATTTTACCCACAGAATATTTAATAGTACTACCTACATACAGAATGGCCACGGAATCATCCGCTTGAATATAGCCGGCGTGCAACTCGCGCCCAACTCGCCCTTACTGTCATTTGTTTCATCCGGAAATAGAGAGTGAATTGGCTTGCGTACTGGTACACACACATTTACAAGTATACAGACGTCCTCGCACGCAAACATTGACACTTCATTCGAATTATGTTCCAAATCGTGCTTTTATAAGCCGTGTCTGCCCTGTGTCCTAGTGCTGTAGTCTGGCTAAAACCCAAGAACTGCTGGACCAATTTGGCTGATTCGTTTATTAACCGGCTTGAAAAGATCCAAAAGAAGGATGTTCTCAGTTTGGTTGGCTGTATGTTTTTTTTTTTTTGTCTTATTTATTCGTATTCAGAAAAGGTTTGTATATGTAGTAGGTAGGTATTAAAACTAAATTATACGTCGTAAATAGCCCCCAATTTTGGTTTCCTAGAATAAAATACACTTTATATATCTTGCATAGACTTAAATTGGTCCTACGTTTTCAATTTGACCATTACTACGGCTTAAACATTGCTAATAACTCACAAGTTTTGTACTCTACTGTATGGAATTGTTTACAATGATGTACCTGATCCAGTTTCAGAGCTTGACGGCCGGATTGGTTCAGTTGGTAGTGACCCTGCTTCTGTTCCTATGATCGCCAGTTCGAGTCGTTCGCTCGGGGCAGACTTTGTGTGATAAGCATGAATGTATGTATGTATTTATATCGTTGTCTAGCACCCATAATACAAGCGTCGCTTAGTTTGGGGCTAGGTCAATATGCGTGATATGTCCCAGGATATTATTATGTTATTATTATATAAATAAAAGCGGGAACCGATCGTTTGAACCCAGTGGAGTGAGTCTGTGGTGCTCTCTGGCGTCTAGCAGAAGCTTGTTGTTGTCAGCTTCGATTTCTTAACTCGCCGTTACTAATGTGGCTGGGCGTTGAAAATACTCTTTAAGAAAGGATGAAGAATTTAGAAAAATCCAGGGCAGCGGTAAAATTGCTCATTGAGTGTGGATTTGTGGAAACGGCATGAGCTCGTGTAGAGATCTTAGCGAAAGTGACAGAGAAGAGATTTTCTAGTAGAACTGATGGCCATTATGGCAAGAAGGTAACGTAAGGGTTTGTTAGTGGTAGGACCTGGTGCTGGGTCCGTCCGGGGTGGTAACACCGTCTTTCCCCCCTAACCTGCCGCCAAATAGCAGTGCTCGCACTGTTGTGTTTCGGTAGAGGGTTCAGGCAGCCGGTAAAATTTCTGGCACAGAGGCATTCCATCTTAGGCCTCAGGGTTAGCAACGCATTCAAGATCTTATGGTTTCTTAATGGGGGATCATACGATTTCGGTGTCCATGGGCCACAGTGACCACTTACCATCAGGTGGGCTGTGCGCTCGTTTGCCTATAGGTACCATTGGTATAAAAAAGGGAAGGAAATTCTGGTCATGCTTCGTACAAAGTCAACGAGGTAGGTAGATTCTCGTAATAGTATAATATTTTCTCTTTCGACATAGGTACCTATGTAGTATAAGATAGAAGGGCGCTCCAATTTGTTTACTAGGACACTCTATATTTGCTCCTTTGGACTTAACGCAGTGCTACTCTAGTAACTAAAATGCACTTTTCTGCTTAGTACAGCAAAAATGAGTTGAAGTGGATGGTTAATACGATTTAAAAAAAAAACCTTGCAAAAAGGTAGTAGGTAAGTTTACCCACTTTAGTAACATTGAACTTTGGGTGCCGGCATTGTTCGGGCACTAGACGTCTAATCTAATGGGTTAATACTCGTTACAGACCAGTTATAAGCACTGAGCTATGCATGTATGAAATTAATTTTCAACCATAAAACATTGAATCAAGCTCGATACCGTGACCAGCAAACAAGCAATTAAAACCACAGGAAACCTCCAGGGTAATGTCCGAAAAAGCAGTCAGTCCCGGAATAAAAGGGAATTTCAGGTGCCTACGCCGTGCCTTTATGAAGCCTTTATAAAGCTATTAAGGGTATTAATTTTATTTTTGCCGTATTACGGGGATAATTATGATCTGTGCGGACGCAATTTGGACATAAGGGCGCGGGTGCAGTGTCAGATTACGTAACCGCTTTATAAACGTTCATTTTGCGTTGTTTATTTTTAATTGCTTTTAAATTATATCTGCCATAAAATTTTGGTAAATTAGAACTGTAATTATGAACTTCGTAATTATGGAAAAAGTAAAAACGGTACCCTTCAGTAGGTTCCATTTCTAATATCAAACAAGATACATACATACCTACGTATTCAAATACACTCAACAGCAATGAAAACGGGTCACTTTGTACGAAAAATCCTTTACAAAAAGACACGTTTTCATTTTTGTTCAGTGTAGTTAGGTAGGTATAATTTTTTATGCACTTGTTCATTTGCTGAATAGGTTAGTTCAGTTCAGTTATATTTATTTCATAAACAGTATTACATTCTGTTTAAAAATTGTACATTTAACACATCAATTAGATTATAGAATTTTAAATTAATACATTACTGCTACATTTTAAAACTATATTTAAAAAAAAGGACTATACTGAACATTGTGATATAAGCATACCAGCACCAGATTGCTGCTCGCCTATTATTCGTAATAATAATTTACTTGATTTAATCTAGATAGACGGCAATCGACGGCAATACATATAAAAAATATCATTGAGACTTTCTCACATTAATAGTTTTACAATTGCAAAACGAATGAATCTAAGAATTCCCTCAAAGGCTGTATAAATTATTCTCTAAAAACATCACTTAATAGAAATTGCTTTTTCCATTCACATTCCGCAGCAATTTGCACAAGTCCAGCAGCTCCACCGTTTACAATTTAACCACGAACTCCTGTTCAGTATCGAGGCGGCGAATAACTACGTTACTTTGGCAGGGTGGTGAACAACACAGGACTAGAAAATACAGTAGATCCCATTTCTATGATCCTAAGGATAAGTTAAGTAAGTCAAGCGATCAAGCATTTTCCTGATGACAAGCATGAGCCGGAAAGTTCTTGAATGGCGTCCACGAACATGGAGACGAGCTGTCGGTAGGTCTCCGACAAGATGTAGCGACAACCTCGTGAAGGTCGCCGGAAACCGGTGGAAGGGAGTGCCATAGAACTTTACTGAGTGGCGAGCCTTGGAGGAGGCCTATGTCCAGCAGTGGACGTCTTTCAGCTGAAGTGATGAAGCAATGAGCGTCGCTCGTAAGCATCTCCAATATTACAACTACTACTACTACAGCCTATTTGCGTCCCACTGCTGGGCACAGGCCTCCCCTAATCACGATAGGGTTTAGGCTATAGTCCCCACGCGGGCCCAGTGCGGATTGGGGGCTTCACACACATCTTTAAATTACTTCGCAGATGCGTGCAGGTTTCCTCACGATGTTTTCCTTTACCGAAAAGCTCATGGTAAATTCAAATTGAATTTCGCACGTAAGAAAAATTAGAGGTGCGAGCCGGAATCGAAACCCCGACCCTCTGCATGAGAGGCGGTAGGTCGAACCACTAGGCCACCACGGCTTTTAATTGTGTTCCAGCTAATATACTCAGGAAAAACTGTCGTCACAGCTGCGATTTTACCAGCCCACTGAATTTTCTCCGGTGTCACCAACATTTTCACAAGGACAGACGGAACGTCTCGTTTTGTATATATTTCGCGGGAATGTAGTGCTCGCGCAAATAATTGAATTGCGCCGGAATTAGCGTCCTGGCGACGGGCGACTCGAATTATATAATGCTATTGTTTGCATCAAATTGGGAAATGACTTGACGCCTTGCTGGCTGCCATAATTCGGTTTGGTGCGTGGAACTGGCGATATTTGACGACGCCATAGGGCAAAAACTTCAAGCGCCTGAGCAGCCCATTACTAATAGTGTACGGCCTACCAATGAAACTGCGGTCAGTCAGTCTTGCGGTTTATTGATATTGTACAAGATATATTAAAATTGTCGTCTGAGATAGATGTCAAAATTGACCTTTTTTTTCACCTGTCTGTCACCTCAAGTTTCGTCTTCCTCGGCTATGTCAGGACCTCGTCAGTCGGGTCAGTAAGGAGGCTGGAGGCCGCAACTAATAGTATAATCTATAGTAGCTATGAAAGGATTGACGATACGTCCAGACGTGCATTTGCATGTATGGGCGAACCGCACTCCAAGCTCACCTCGCGAGTCTATTTGTGCATGACTTAAATCAGTTTTTACAATTCTAAATCCCAAAGCTCCGTCATTTTGAAAAAAAAACACGAGACTGAATTAAACAAAAGCTATGTAATTTTACCTGTACATATATGTGACAAACTATATGAAAATGTAGGGTGCCCTCTATTTGGCATAATTCTTTTTGTCCGAAACTGTTTACGCATAACAGGCTTCGCATAATTTATCTACGCCGAATCATGACTTTGCCGAATTTTTATTAAGCATAATTCTTTATTGGCCGAATGGGTGTTTAGCCGAATATTGTGTTGGCATAATGTTGACTTGGCCGAATTTTATCATGCATAATATTGTTTGGCATACTAGTAATTTACCAGAATTTGGATAGGCCGAAATATTGTCCGAATTTATGTCCGAAATAACAAATTATGTAGGGACGGTGTGCGCGGTAACACCCAAAGTTTGGAGCAAAGCCGACTCGCATAGGTTAGGTTAGGTTATTTTTTATATAAGTAAACGAAATTATTAGTTAGTAAAAATCCCCTTCCCTCCAATATCATGATTGATGTTATACAGGATACTAGTTTAATTAAATCGACGAGAATAAAGGTATGCGAAAGTCGTTTTCGGCGTAACGAATTTCGGCGAAAGTAATTTTCTGCCTATACAATATTCGAAATTCGAAAATTATGCGTGAAAACGATTCGGCGTAAATAGATTATGCGGAATAGAATTCGACGAAAGATCGTTATGCGAGTTTAGTTTCGGCGTAAACACTATTATGCCTATCCTTATTATGCAAAATCGAATTCTGCCAAAAAAAATTATGCGTAAACAAGGGGAACCGAAAATGTAACATGTAATAAATAATTATTATTCTAAAAAGATTGGTTTCTTTTGTGTGCGTTCTCGGAAACGCTCGCCATCCTATTGACATGGTCGTGTTCACTCACACCCTACCCCAACGTATTAACCACGCACGGGAATGATAATAGGGTATTTGAATCCAATCGGCTCTCTTTGGACTGTTCGATACATTAGCTTATAGCTCCATACGCGACGCGGCGAAAAATTAAATTCCGATACACAAGTATGTACATACATATAGGTATGTAGGTACATTATGTATGGAGCTAGGGAAGCGCTTGAGGGAGGCAACGGGAGACCCTCGCGCCGGCAGCTTTCTCGCTCAAAGACTGGCTATTGCCATACAGCGAGGGAATGCTGCCTGCGTGATGGGAACCCTTTCGAAAGGGCCTAATTTAGGTTTTTAGGTTATTAGCTTTTTTTTCTGTTTTTTTAAATAAATGCTATTTGTAGTTTATTTTTATTTTTTTAACTTGTTCTTTTAATTTTTTATTATGTAACTACATTAATATACAGTTGGTTTTCGCAAAAAAAAGCAAATAAAGCACGAACGTTTTCTTTTTGTACCTAATATAATATACACACAATTTCTTAGAGTAAACTGCCACTCAATTAATACGAATGTTTTTTGTCTATGAATAAAATTGGTAAAAGTAACTCGATTTTTGAAAAAAGAACACGATGCACGAAATTTTTTATATATCTAACGACACGTCCCAATCTAATTCTTCTAGCTTCTTCTGGCGAAGTTGGGTAGAAAACGAAAGACAAATAAATACTATACTTTTTATTGATAAGATATTCTACCCGGACTTTTAATAACACTGACATATAAAAAGCAAACATCTTTATCAAAATATCATTTAAAAAAATATTTATAAAAAACCCTGTGGCCAGGATTGCCGACAACCTAGATACCTACCTATTAGGGATCGTCCTTATACAACGCGACTACTACTTATACTCTTATAATCGCGCGAACGCACGATCAAACATATTCAACTAGTGTTGGGAATACAGGGACATAGGAAAAAAGATTGCTATTTTTGAGACTTTTGGTTTAATTCTGACGATTGACAAATACAATAATTATATTAATATATACAATTTTTAGGGTTCCGAAGTCCACAAGGAACCCTTATAGTTTCGCCATGTCCGTCCGTCCGTCCGTCTGTCCGCACTATTGCTCGGAGATGCTTAGTTCTAGAGAGCTGTAATTTGGTATGAATATACATATTAGTATAATATGTAAAATTCTGAAATTTTTTTTTTTCTAGGGTACCTCCCCTACTCGTAAAGAGGGGATGTAATTTCTTTTTCTTGCGTACCCCATGGTGCGGCATATCGTTGAATAGGTCTTAAAAAAATATTGTGGGTTTGTTAAAACCATTTTTTGATTAAGTGATGCGTTTGTGAAATATTAAGCTTTAAAGTGCTATTTTTTGCTAGAGTCACGTGTCCCCCCCCCCCCTGCCAGCTAAATGGTGGTATTTGGATGGCTGAAAAAAATCACGGTTGTGGCATATATAACGTAGTTGAAAGGAAAACTATCACAGCTAAGTAGGGTGTACAAACTTACGAGTAATAGTCGACCAACTTATAATGATGATTTTTCTCGAGCGGCAGGGGCGTCGGGCGGGCACGTCATACCAGTGGTATGACGTGCGCTAGCTAGATGCTAATAAGTCTTAGAAAGGTACTGTGGGCATCGTCAACTTCGGAACCCTATACTTTGCGCGTGGCCCGACACGCACTTGGCCGGTTTTTATATATTTTATTTCTATTCTCTTTTTGTAAGAAGTATTTACAACAAGTAGAATAGGTGTCCTAATTGACATTCGCGTAAACGCCACCACACGCCAGCAACCACGCGATGGTCACATCGGTTACACGCGCGATCACCCGTAGTCGCGTTGTATTAGGACGATCCCTTATATTTTAATCCAATCTTGTGACGTGTTATTCTATAAAGAAAAATAGTCAAACTGTGGCTAAGTTAATAAAACAAAAGCGCATCGGGCGCCTACCTATTTCTCCCGGAATGGAGCTTGGGACTAACGATGCAAGTTCGACTCGGGCCCCACAAAGAAAAGTTTCTCTTCTGGCGAAACTGTCAGTCGCAGGTATCGCGGAAGCCCGCTTGTGGGGTACGCGAATTGGTAAAATCTTATAAACTAGCTAAAGTTTCAACCTATCAAATTAGTCAGGCACAAATTACGTTGCTTCCAATTTTCCTTTCCAAAGATAAGATAGAAAGACAGAGCTTTTTAAGATTCCAAACCGTTTTTGCAGTTATTGTAAAAAAAATACACATTGTCAAGAGGAAGAATTTCCAAAAAAATTCACTCAAAAAACGATAACTGAATAAGAGGGCTTTTCTGACGGTTTCCAACAAAAAGTGACAAAACCTGCAACTAGCGAATCTCCATAACAGTAATTTAAAAATTGAAATGAAATTAATTGTTATCGTGAACAGGATTGTTAGGTTAATTAAGTTGATCATACTAAAAGGCTATATTATTTTTATTACTAGCTTCTACCCGCGACTACATCCACGTGGAATTTGGTTATAGCGTTCCCGCGGGAATTGAGCGTTAAATTATATAAAATTATATACGAAAACCTTCCTCTTGAAACACTCTATCTATTAAAAAGAACCGCATCAAAAACCGTTGCGTAGTTCTAAAGATTTAAGCATACATAGGGATATAGGGACAGAGAAAGCGACTTTGTTTTATACTATGTAGTGATTTAGTAGTTAGTTCGCACGTGCTCGTTCCATCTGCCAACCCGAAACAGATTCGGGCAGCCACGCACACGAACGTATTTGTACACTATCTTAGAGTAGTGCGGAGATTCGGTTCCATTTCTATGGCGTGGTGGGTGGGCTCGAGGTTCGCGAACCAAACAGATCAGATCCTATATATCACCGACAAACAGTAAGGGTAAAACTAAAAATTAAATTAAACCCAAAAATATCGAATTCCTCCGTTCCCGAACCGTAGAATGTTCAGAGATAACTGTTGAAACCTCGGATTTGCTTAGCCCGTGTCGGGGAATAAATTCCCACTCGCCTGCCGCCTTGTGCCAACTTTTTGTATCGGAACTGCGGTTTGGAATTCGTTCTCTAATACCTTTTTCAGCTAGGTATAGCTTATTGGAGAGCGGTTTAATCTCTTATTCTAAATCCATACTTCACTACATAGTATAAAACAGAGTCGATTCGCTGTCTGTCCCTATGTATGCTTATCTTTAAAACTACGCAACAGATTTTGATGCGGTTTTTTATAGAGTTATTCGAGAGGAAGGTTTTAGTAATTTGTTAAAGTTTAACGCTCAATTCCCGAGGGAACGCTATAACCGAATTTCACGCGGACGAAGTCGCGGGCAGAAGCTAGTAATATTATAAATTTGATGTTGTGTTTGTTTGTTGGTTTGTCCTTCCTTAACGTCGAAACGATTGGACCAATTTGAATGAAATTTGGCATGGAGATAGTTCGAGACCCTGGGAATAACATAGGATACTTTTTATCCCGATATTTCCACAGGAATGGGTTTTCTACAGGTCAAACCAGGTTTTTCATTACTTTTACATCTTCTAACTAACTATATCTAATATATAAAATTCTCGTGTCACAGTGTTTGAAACCAAACTCCTCCAAAACGGCTCGACCGATCCTTATGACATTTGAGTGTATGCTCAGTGGGTCTGAGAATAGGACGTGATACCCAATATATACCCTTATTTTGTAGTCTTTCTCAATGTGAAATTCTCTTATGTAAAAATCACATGTAAAATATGCTGTAATTTGATATTGAGGAATAAATGTCTATGTCAATGTCTATGTACGAAGTCCGCGGGGTCAGCTAGTTATAATAAAATGAAACGGTGCAATGAAATATGTTCAATTTAGTAAATACTAATAAACTGTTTATTACAAAATATTCAGAAAAAGAATACAGCTATTTAACTACAAGATGTTCGCAGTTCCGATTCGCATCTGCGAAGTAATTCAAAGATGTGTGTGAAGTCCCCAATCCGCGCTGGTCCCGCGTGGGGACTATAGCTCAAACCCTCTCGCGATGAGAGGAGGCCTGTGCCCAGCAGTGGGACGCAAATAGGCTGTAGTAGTAAAAGTAACTACAAGACGGCCTCTTAAAATTTAAGCTTCAATAAAATAAGTCATAATAGTCTTAATACACCTGAAGTAAGCACTATTAAAACTACAAATAATATTATAACTCGCCAGAACTCACAAAGGGGAACCTTTCCAAGTTTGTTAGAGCTGTGAAGACTTATTTAAGTTTCTAAGTGAAAAGGGGAAACTAAAAATAAACGGTTAGACAAAACAAAAACTTTTAAATAGATTCCTGCGAGTTGTCGAACGCGGAGTGAGGGTAGGTATTTCATTTGTTTTGGGATTCGGGTGGACCACCGTTTGTTTGACTTCACTTGTATTTATCTTACAATACTTTGCCTAGGTATACCTTTATTTATGGCTAACCACATCAAGTTGGGATCTTGATCATTTATGAACCGGTCAATTCAAAAATTCAATTCCAAGTTCATTTTTTATTCAGTAAATTGGCCACATATGTGCACTTTTACACATCAGAAAATTTACCAGCGCTTCCAAGACCCATTGCCTGAGAAGAAGCTCCGCAACAAACACAGAAGAAGGCTTTTTTTCATACACTATTTTCGAAATACGTTTATATCTTCTCAAGCAATGGGTCTAGGAAGCGCTGGTACCTAAATTCATTTCTGACGTGTAAGAGTGCCCCATGTGGCCAATTTGCTGAAGAAATGATTGAATTGATTTAATAACATAAATGTTCTTCAACATAATTTAAATTTCTAACAAACACTTCCGAAATTTACACGATTCACAGAAACGCAGAAATGAAATGCGATAAGATCTTGAAAATATATGTATAAATAAGTACCTACCTGCATTGAAACGAAGTTCAATCAACCAAGTAAAAACTATGCATGCCTCTTTAAAACACAGCAATACTATAACAAGACCGCTTAAATACTTTAACAAGACCGCTTAAATACTATAACAAGACCGCTTAAATACTATAACAAGACCGCTTAAATACTATAACAAGACCGCTTAAATACTATAACAAGACCGCTTAAATGAGTCCTCGCCCGCGCGGTACAGGGGCGCGGGGGTAAGGCGACAAAGGAGAAGAAAAGAGGAGCGGGCGGCAGGCGCCTGGTGCCCGCTCGTCTCTCGATCCCCTTTGTCGCCTGCCGCCTGCCGCCCGCTCGTCTCTCGATCCCCTTTGTCGCCTTACCCCCGCGCCCCTGTACCGCGCGGGCGAGGACTCATTTAAGCGGTCTGCCTATAGCTACCACTTGTGAACCGAAAAAGAGAAACCTTGCACTGCTTTCAAAGACCGTTGATGCATCCATCGCAACACGGCTTTGATGCATTTTTTTTAGCACTTAAAGGTTGTTTGTCGACATACAAAGTAATGAACTAGCAAAAATATTTTCGGTCCCTCGCTCTCAGAGCATAGTTGTAGGGATTCCGTACGTGTGTGAAAAATTCCCTTTGATCACTTTGCATCTGATCTGCATGACAAGCTAGTTGACACCTGGTTTATTATTTTATTTAAACTTTATTGCACATTAGTAGAAACTAATACAAAAGGCGAACTTAATGCCATAAGGCATTCTCTACCAGTTAAACCTTTGGGCAAAGCAGAAATTGTTGTAGCGGTGCAACGAAAGGCAATAAGTAGCTATTACTTACAACAACAACAAAAAATACAAATATCTACATAGGTATTAATAAATGAATATATACACAGAATACAGATATACACGGTGGGTCGGAAATTATGGCAAATAATTAACCCACAGTATCGGCTATCGATTCTAAGTATATTGTACAGGTCTTTAATTTTTTTTTGAGTAGGTAAAAAAAATTGTATATGGGATTGATTGTGCGAGTGACGCCTGAATCCCATACAAAATATTTTTTTTTTACCAACTCGAAAAAAATTAAAGACCTATACAAAATACTTAGAATCGATAGCCGATACTGTGGGTTAATTATTTGCCATTGTTTCCGACCCACCATGTATAAATATTAGGTCCTTACATATGAAATTGGCGTTTGGCGAACTGGCAACTTTGATTCAAAATATGTGGCGTTCGGCTAGGAATTCCAAATTCAAATTTATTTCAAATTTAAGACCATGTATTTCTGTGTTCGAATTACGAAATTTATTTGTTATCGCGTCATTTGTTTTTCTTTCACATCGTTCTGTTCACAATATGGAGAACTTAAAATATCGCTATATTTACGAATATGAGTTTCACCTCGGCACTAGTGCTGCAGAAACGGCTCGTAGGATTAACAATGCGTATGGGGAAGCTACTGCAAAAGAAAATACGGTACGTTATTGGTTCCAACGTTTCCGTTCTGGAAATTTTGACCTACAGAACAAGCCTCGTGGACGGCCGGAGACACAAGTTGATAACGAAGAATTAAAAGCAATTGTGGAAGCAGATCCATCGCAAACCACGTCAGAGTTAGCGGCAGGCTTCGGTGTGAGTGATAAAACCATTTTGATTCACTTGAAACAAATTGGAAAAGTGAAAAAACTTGAAAAATGGGTACCGCATGAATTGAGCGACGCAAACAAAGAAACACGCGTCGAGTGTTGCGTTTCACTTCTCAACCGGCACAATAATGAAGGCATTTTGAATCGTATCGTTACTTGTGATGAAAAATGGATCTTGTACGACAACCGGAAACGTTCTTCACAATGGTTGAACCCAGGTGAACCAGCCAAATTCTGCCCGAAACGAAAGTTGACTCAGAAAAAGGTACTGGTAAGTGTCTGGTGGACTAGTGCCGGTGTCATCCATTACAGTTTCTTAAGATCTGGGCAAACAATCACGGCTGATGTGTATTGTCAACAATTGCAAACGATGATGGAAAAGCTAGCCATTAAACAACCCAGACTGGTCAATCGATCTAGCCCACTGCTGCTTCAGGACAACGCTCGACCACATACGGCACGTTTGACGGCCGCAAAACTACGGGAGCTGCGACTGGAATGTCTTCGACACCCACCATACTCCCCGGACCTTGCTCCAACTGATTACCATTTTTTTCGGAATTTGGACAACTTCATGCAAGGAAAAAAATTCAATTCTCACGAGGCTGTCCAAACGGCCTTCAAAGATTTTATTGATTCTCGCTCACACACTTTTTTTAGTAAAGGAATCAATGAACTACCTTCGAGATGGCAAAAGTGCATAGATAGCCATGGTACATACTTTGACTAAATAAAAAAATAGTTTCATGAAAAAAAATCGTTTTCATTTCTGCCATATGAAACGCCAATTTCATATGTAAGGACCTAATACATATTTAAATAAAATTATTAATTAATTATTATTAAGTTCTGCTAGGAATGTACATTAAAAATTGCCTTTTGACAATTCATACTTCAGTAAAGCGTCTGTTGTTTTAACGCGGCAAGCGCTTAAACACGGAGAGACACTATCTAAACTATTTTCTAAATAAGTTTCTTCAAAAATTGAATTTTTGGCACACGCTTTTATTGCTGACTGTACTTTTCTTTGTAAATCCTTCATCTAGCCTTCAAGACGAATCAAACGAGCCCAAATTCGATGGGTTTATGTAGTTTTATTACGGAGTTCCTATAGCCACCTTCCAGCTCCATCTTCAGATCAGCTCCACGTCATCATAATATAGCATTGTCACGCGATTGACATATTCGTGCAAAATTTCGGAAAGTTGGTCAAGTTGAACTTGCAAGATTCCATTACATAGTTCGTTACATACAGGTCGACCTAATAAAAGCGTGTTAAAAAAACGTTTTTTTATAACGTATAAAATAACGTGTTTCTAAGCTAGATTTTTTTAAACTTTGGCATGGGATTAGATTACAAGACTAGTCAAAATACATAGGCTACTTTTTATCCTGCGGAAAAACGCATAGTTGCTGCGGGATTGCCCTTACCGAATCCCACGCAGACAAAGTAGCCGGGTGAAGCTTGTAATAAAATAATAGGGGAGGCCGGGGCTTTAATTAACAGAGGTAAGTATTAACAAGCGAATTTCTACGAAACTATAAACAGCACGTCACTAGTGATTTCTAGAATTCGTCCCTGTGACAGCGGTCTACAGGTTGAGACTCGTCAGTCCAGCTCAGTACGCCGCGAGAGTGAGTTGTGTGATGTGCGTCTATTTTGGCCACGTAACGAACTTTTTTCACTTTCCGATATTTTGATTTACGCGTTGAATAATTGATTTCGGTGTAATATATATTTTTTTTGCAGTAGCTTGTTTTATGCTTAATAATGTTACATACCGTTACTAACGCTAATGCACAATATTTCGTAATTATATATTTTTTTATTGAAAAGCTACCCATGGGGCTAAATTTAACAAAACATACGGGGCTAGTATTAACGTTAATTCTTACCCCGCATGTGGGGTTGGTATTAACATTATTACACTACTAAGCCTACGCTGTCCGTCCGTCTGTTTGTCCACCTGTCCTAACTTTAAAGAGCTGTATATCCACCAGAAAGAAGATGATAAAGGAAAGGGTAAAGGTAAGGGCAAAGGAAAGGGTAAAGAACAAATAGCTAAAAAAGGAAAACAAAAGGAAACATTACAAGTGGAAAAGGCAAAGAAAAGGATATTGGAAGAAAGCAGCGACGGTACAGAAGATGAAAATTTCTGTATAATTTGTGGTGTCTCATACAATGAAGACACATCTGGTGCAGACTGGGTGCAATGCATCTCGTGCAAGCAGTGGGCTCAGTCCGGATGTATCAGAGGCAACACTGTTTCATATGTTTGCCAAAATTGTGATTCAGATGATGAATATGAATAAAACTGAAACATATTGTGATTACATGAAAATGATTCCTAGTAGATTATATTGTTAAGATGTTGATTTTATATAATATAAAAAGGATATTTATATTACCTTCAGTAATTTCATAATAAAACTAAGCTTTATTGAGACTGTTTTAGACTATAAAGGTAGGTTATATAAAGACTGCTACGTTTAAGAATAAGCTGTTTACTACCTCATTTAAGTTGATTGTATTGTTATTAGATAACACACATAAGGCTGATTAAACTACTTAAAAGACTGTTAACTTAATAATAACGATACGAAGAGGTTTTGTTTGAGTTTTCGTTTCTATTCATTAATATAGCTGAAATATTGTTGTATGACGGAGTGTTTCAACTTTTAAGCATAATTATTGTTCCACTAAGTGAACATTGTGATTATTGAAAACTAACGTTTCCTTCAATAATATAACAGTAAAAGTAACTGTTAATAATAAATGATTCAGATATTTGTTGAGTTTTGTTATTATGTAGAGAGGTTTTGTTCGGGTTTCTTTCTCTATAAACATATATCGTTGTTGCAGGGACAAAGTGCTATATTGTTTAAGACTAATGTTCATTGTATTGTTTAATAAAAAATGTCATTGTAATTTTGAGTTTTCTTTATTTATAGAGGAAAATACTTACAATGTTAATTGTTGCCCCTTTTGTTAATACTTACCTCGGAAGTGTTAATTATAGCCCCGATCGCGGGGTAAGTATTAATTTCTGACTTTTCTGAGTAAAATCGACTTTCTTAAAAAGGTATCAATTTCTTGTCAAATTAAAACCAACGACATGGTTATTGAATAGTTCAGACATCATTTGATCCAAAAATATTTTCAAAATATTTAGGTGTCTTGAAGCTACAACTGAAAATATAAATTTTGTTAAGTCGCGCCCCGGTCTCCCCTACAGGTTACATATTGGGACATTTGTTTATTCAGAAAAGAACAAGTTAAAATATTAAAAATAAACTACAAATAGGATTTAAATTTACAGAAATAAGAAAAATTAATGCTAAAAAATAACCTAAAAACCTAAATTAGGGCCTTTCGGAAGGGTTCCCATCACGCAGGCAGCATTCCCTCGCTGTATGGCAATAGCCAGTCTTTGCGCGAGAAAGCTGCCGGCGCGAGGGTCTCCCGTTGCCTCCCTCAAGCGCTTCCCTAGCTCCCTGTGGAGCCCCAGCGCCCCTTTGCCCCATGACCCCATAGTCTCCACCCCGAAGGCCACAAACTCATAGCTCGAGCCCAGGCAGCTATATTTATTAACCTTCAGGCGCTCTCGGGCGTCGGCTGCCGCTCCGGCTCGACGGCTGGTCGAGGGGAGATACGACATCGCCATTGTGTTGGTGCACGTGGCGTCCCACACCAGCGGGCGGCCCATCCGCCAGGGTATCAAAGACATCCCGTCCGGGCGCTTGCCATCATTCCGTACGATCTGGGGCTCCAGAACTGCTGGAACGTTGGCGCTGACGAGCGCCCTTCTGAGGATGTCATTGAGAGCAGCATGGCGAGACTGGCGACCGGCGCCCGAAGAGCAGGAAAGACCGTGGTGTCCTAGGTGGTCTACGGGGGCTCCACAAGAAGCGCAGCTGTGATCTGAGCAGACTCCAATCCCTAGACGGAGACCAACAGCTATGCGGAGAGTGCTTGGGTCAATGAAAGTACCAGGGGATATAGAAATACATCATTTTAATCACACATCATTTTACATTAACACAAACCGAGTCTCGAAACATGGCCTCTTTGCAAAAAAAAGGCACCAATGACATCATTTCCTCCAATGTAATTTCATTTTTACGCCTAATAAAATAAGTGCCAATTTGTTTGGCAAGTGCAGTGCGGCCACTAAGCAGCCGTGGAGTCCCCTAAGCTCATTGCACCCGTTTCGCTTTTGTAAAACTGTCTAAATTCCTTCAGACTACCAGCCACTAGCGCTTGGATACGGCACATACGCCATACAAATGGATACGAATCTGCACACTAATAAAAGATAGGTAGTGTACAAATTGTTGAAGCCGTGGTGGCCTGGTGGTTCGACCTACTGCCTCTCATGCAGAGGGTCGGGGGTTCGATTCGCGCTCGCACCTCTAAGTTTACTAATGTGTGAAATTCAATTTAAATTTACCACTGAGTTTTTCGGTGAAGGAAAAACATCGTGAGAAAACCTGCACGCATCTGCAAAGTAATTCAAAGATGTGTGTGAAGTCCCCAATCCGCACTGGGCCCGCGTGGGGACTATAGCCCAAGCCCTCTGGTGATGAGAGGAGGCCTGTGCCCAGCAGTGGGACGCAAATAGGCTGTAGTAGTAGTGTACAAATACGTGCGCGTGTCTGCGTGAACCTGTTTAGGGTTGGCGAACTGAACGAGCAGGCGCGAGCAACCTACTCGTATTTAAAGTTATGTAGCACTTGACGCGCTGCGAGCGACGTCCAATAACTGAGTGCACGTTCCTGGCGCACGTTCACCGCGGGCGGGGTGAGGTAACGGCGTTGGTGAGGGGGGGTAAGCGTCGCTACTGGTACGTAGTACTTATTAGATATACTGGGGTACAGCGATGAGTTTATGTGTATTTATTTTTATTTTTTATGGCATCGGTAGGCAAATGGATGGTCATTTGCCTACCGTTGCCATAAGAAATAAAAATAATAATACACATAATACCATGACTGGAAACTGGAAACTGGATAACCGAATTCCACGCAGGCGAAGTCACGGGCAGAAGTTAGTATCAAATAAAATCTCTATTTCATAACATAAATTAACCGCAACAGAAATTACAGATTACAATTTACAAACGTAAATCGACCATATTTTAACTTCAACATTACATTTCCATTTGTGGTTAAATCCATCATACTCGTACAGCCGTAATACCCGATACCGCATCCACCATCATAATTACCTCGTCTACTCGGCAGTTGAATGAAATTTCAGTAATTTTGTAAAGCGAATGCGAGCTACCCGCGCGGGATTTTCTTCCAATCCTTGTTTTGTTCCAAAGTCTATTTTGAAGTGCTACCAACCAGCTTAGCGTGACCTCCGCGCTGTAACACAGAACCAAAATCCTTTGAGAGACAACAACCAACTTGAAAATGTTCAGAGCTCTTGTAACACTGGACGTTTCAGCTAATAGTATGCGTTGGAGACAACCCTTGCATACTTGTAATAAGGTGGAATCTCAGCTGGACTTGTCGTTTCTGCAGTTTGTTAAAATTTTGAATATAATATTTGTTCGGGGGGTATTAAGTAAATGTTGGTCTGTTTGTTTTCGCCACAATTTACTATAGTTAATAGCTGGGATATGTTTTGCTGAGTCGGGTACTGGCTTCTGGCTATTCAACCGGTTAATTATAACCGAGTAACGAGTTTATATTTGAATTCAACGTAGGTACTAATTTCGAATATCTGATGGATTACTCGGTTGGCTTGGTTTTGTTGTTTACTGGCATTGATCTATTATTTATTTATTTATTTAAACTTTATTGCACATAAAGAAAACTTAGTGTACAAAATGCGGACTTAATGCCTTGAGGCATTCTCTACCAGTCAACCTTTAGGCAAAGCAGAAAATGGTTCGGGGCGGTGCCAAAAAAAAAACAAAATTACTGAATATACTTAGACACTAGCAAAGAACAAATATACTTACATTAAATAAACATACATTACATTACATTATAAGTAAGGATTCACAATCAGCCGGAGACAAATGGACCGACGAAACGGGTGCCCGAACGACTCGAGCACCCGTTTGGCGCTCAGAAAATTTGACACTTAAGTCTTATAGCGTTAGGTTTACTTTTGTATAAAATATTTATCTTGACAAATACTATAAAGAGGCGTTATTAGCATATTGGAACGTATTTTCTAATGTCAGTTTGCTCCATATATTTTGACGTATTCTGTTAGGCACTGTTCGTCCATATGTTATTTATTATAGGTCAATGTTTACTGGGCAATTTTATACGGAACAGGCAAAAGCATTGAACACGGTATTTAATAAACAAGTAACGTTATCCATTCATTGGAACATGCGAAATTAGGGGAAGAGTATTTTTGCCAGGGATTCGGTGGCAAATTGGCAATTAAGTGATCAATTTAATTTGATTTTGCTAGCGGTTGGAAGTAGAACAATTAAGTTGTCGAAATTACGATAGAATATAAAATACGGTATATTAAATGCCTAGAATAGAATGAATGGGGATGACGACAGGGTGAAGAAATCGAAATTCTAATAAGTCCGTCAGTCAGGTAATAAAAAAATGTTAGACACGTATTTTTTGTTTTATCAAATTAACAAAGAATGACTAAGTAAAGATGCATTAAAGTTGGAGAGTGGGGGCTAACTACGTCACCGTTAGGTATAAATCGTACCTAACCGTGACGTCACGCGACATTTCAACTCAATTTATCTATCTCCGTATAAGTTTCATTACGTGAAAAAAGGAAAAATACGTGTCCAATACTTTTGAATAATCTTCCTGATGAACTAAGAAAAAAAAGTTGTCGTCATCCCTATTATCAACATTATTATCATCAGAGCAAAGTGAATATGCCGATGTATATCCCGATATCCCTATTAGTTAAGGTAACGTTTGAGTGGGGAGAGGAAAAACAAAAGACGGTAAAACTATAGGCGGATAGCAAGACACAACTTAGAAGCCGCGCGGCGAAGCACTTAAGCCGTTGACGAAGAGTCTATTATGTATGTACAGTCGAGTTCGCCAATATATACACACTTTTGCACCTTACCACGTTGTAATAAGGTCCAAAAGTGTACACATATTAATGAACTCGACTGTACAGTTTATTACGCGACTTTTAAGTAGTGTAAACCTGTAAATTCATGTTACTCACATAGCAAAGCGTAAAATATTAAGAAAATTATGCGCATGCTATTATGTACAGTCAGCAGCAGAAGTAGATAAGCTGTCCAGGTGTTCAAAATGACCTACACACGCCCTTAACGTCTTAAAAATAAGGTCGTGTGTAGGTCATTTTGAACACCTGGACAGCTTATCTACTTCTGCTGCTGACTGTATGTCCGAGAGTTAACGTTGAACTTCATTCAAGTTCGTTCTTTATGTTCGCTGCAATACGAAATCCTTGGCAGATCCTTCGAGAACCCTGCCAATTTTAAAACGGTTTAAATTCAAAGGATGTAACAAGATCATGCGCTATTTTGATCCAGTCGGTTATTTCCGAGTCCTTGTGCTGGCCTTGCCCTTATCTTGAAGGCCGATCCAGCAATCTGGGTTGATGCGTTTGCCCACTCATTTCAAAGATTCGAGGCAAAGAATGCGTCACGTAGACTTGACATAGTTCCACATATCGCGATGTT
This sequence comes from Aethes cnicana, assembly GCA_963971205.1. Lineage (NCBI taxonomy): Eukaryota > Metazoa > Arthropoda > Insecta > Lepidoptera > Tortricidae > Aethes > Aethes cnicana. Next base: position 182,257 of record OZ020290.1, on the reverse strand, counting down.
GATTAATAATTAATTAACCGAATTGTGTTTATCTAGGCACTTGTACCGTAACAAAGAGAGGTGTTAGATATACTTTACCAGTTCTTCGAACAAAACTCACTCGGCTTATCCGGGGAAGTACCACACTCTCACAATATGGGCGTGAAGTAATAGTTCGCTATTGCATTTGGTACGGTGAGTGAGAGGACCGGGGGCCTTTGCTCTTCCCTATCCTTCTATCCCATCTTCCCTAGTATACTCCCTTATCCCATACGTTCTATTACTCCTCCCCTTTCGGCAACGCATTCGTGATGCCTCTGCTGGTGTTACAAATGTCTATAGGCGGCGGTGACCACTTATCACCAGGCCGTCGGTTTGTTTGTCAATCTTTTTACACAAAAAAGAGATCATTATTGACAAAAAAACGTCCTGTTGATCATTGAGGTATGTAGTCATCTCCTGAGTGATTCTTTTTTTTTAGCCTGTTGGAGTGTCCCACAGCTGGGCAAAGGCCTCCCCTTTTTTTCCGCCAGCCGACCCTGTTCAGTGCCTGTGTTTGTCACTCTTTATCAAAGACGTCTAGCGGTTGTCCCGCCATCTCATTTTTGGTCTGCCAGTGATTCTTATTCAGTCAGTGATTCTTATATATTTGCATGTATTTATACTGTTTGCGCAAATAAATATTTCTGATTCTGATTCTGATTCTGATTCTGATTTATAGTCAGTAATTCTTATGTGTTGCAAATATCTATGGGCTGCGATGACCGCTTCTTCATCAGGTGGGCCGCCTGTTTGGTGGACATTGCTACTACAACAGCCTATTTACGGCCCACTGCTGGGCACAGGCCTAATTTCATCACGAGAGGGTTTGGGCTATAGTCCCCACGCGGGCCCAGTGCGGATTGGGGACTTCACACACATCTTTGAATTACTTCGCAGATGCGTGCAGGTTTCCTCACGATGTTTTCCTTCACCGAAAAGCTCAGTGGTGGACATTGACTCGAAATTGAAAAAAGATAACGTACAAACCGGTGAACAGTTTTTCTTAAAATATAGCTTAGAATAAGCTGGATTAATTCACTTATCTAAAAAAAGGCTTTATATTTAACACCCCTCTTTCGTATCAGGGGTTAAAAGGAAACATCTTTGCTGAATATAACGACAACTTATTTGCTTCCAAAGACCTTACTCTGTGTCTATTCTTTATCGCCCAGCGTGAGATGGAAGTAAGGAAGTGTTGGCCTTCAGCCGAGGACACCGCACCGGGAAGTGCATGCCACATAGCCGCATGGCGCCCGCTCTTATATCTGAGATCATTAATTTGTATACACTTCTCACGGCGTTACTCGACTCTGCTTACCGACGTTATAGGACTTGTCGCTTTTGTTCCCAAATGACATAGACGTAGGGTAAAAGATGAGTTAAAATAAGCCACAATAAATTTAGAACTCAGAACAGACCTCGGAACATTTTATTTGATACAAAATACACACTGCAACGTAACAAAGTGAAATACACAATACAAATAATAAAGAAAAGAAAAAGATAGAATAAGAAATAGGTATTAGTCATTTTTATACGATACCTACTAGCTTCGACGTGAAGGAAAGACAAACAAACAAACACTTTCACATTTATAATATTAGGTATTGATATTAAATCAAGCTGTTAGTAGTGTTGGTTAATCAAAAGCCTCCTTTCATAAGAAGTTCAATATCTTACCAGTACCTGATCACATAATAGTATACTTTGATGCCAGTGCAAAATGTTTGGCATTTTATCACGAGTCCCTAGTTATGTTGGCGCGAGCGAAAGCGAGCATTAACACTAGGGAGGAGTGAAAATGACAATTTCGCACGTGTATCAAACGACATTTTTTAATCCATTTGCGAAAAAAATAATAAAGAAATAAACGAACAGCATGAAGCTCAAAAAACTTTACGCACTAGTTCCTAAAAAACAACTTTAGGCACGCTCACTATAGCTGTCAAAAAACAAAAAAACGCTCGTTCGGAAATGACAAACTTTTGGCACGTTAAACAGGTATCGAAATGTTTATTTTTTGAGCACCTGTATAAAAAGAAACTTTTTATTAATAGTAACGATTTCTCCCCCTATAACTAAAGCCCTAGGCTTCATAGAAACACACAAATCACTAGACTAGATACACAGATTCACCTCCCACCTAAACGCAGGTAGAGATGTACAGATAGAGTTATAATCCTCTACCTGGGTGAGATCTATTTTTGTTTTCCGTCAACCCTCGACCCGGCTGTCAAAACATTCTTTTTTTGTTTTTCCATAAAACCTTCATCTCGTGTGCCCTCAGGTTTAACTTGAAGTAAGTACCTACAAATTAAAAACAGCTCGGGGCCTATTCTCAAGCTTAGTTATTTTATTCATTATTATTGTTTAAATTCGCATCTTCTATTTCTATTTTGAGTTCACTTTTAGATTTAGGCCCAGTTCCTATATCCACGAAACGCCTCGTTTTGGCCACGTTTAGTTAAAATTTGACAGATAGTTTATTTTATTCATTATTATTGTTTAACTTCGCATCTTCTGTTTCTATTTTGAGTTCACTTTTAGACTTGGCCCAGTTCCTATATCCACGGAACGCCTCGTTTAGTTAAAATTCGTCAGATTGTCTATGGAGCGAATGTCAAATTTTAACCATCAGTAAAGAGCAAAACAGGCGTTTTGCATTGTTTGGACATTTTGGACAAAACATTAAGCCATTGTAGCCTAGTCGTTTTGAGTTAGAGTGGAATTCGGTTATCGCGTTCCCGCGGGAACTATGCGTTTTTTCGGGATAAAAAGTAGCCTATATCCTTTCCCGGGATCCCAACTATCTCCATGCTAGAGGTAACAGACAGACAGACAGAGTTACTTTCGCATTTATAATATTAGTATGGATCTTCAAAGCAATTTCAAGGTGTGTGTGAAGTTCCTACTTGATCCGCACTGAGCTAGCCCTAGCTATGATATATGTAAATGGAAATCCTCTTGTGATGAAAAAGGCATATCTTAGCACTGGGATTTAATAGGCAGTTATACATAGTAGTGTTAAGAGGGTTTACTCCGAAAGTTGGCAACGTCGCAAATAGCTGTCAAATATTTCGCGGTTTTCATTAATTTGAATGAATATTACTGAATGAAAACATGAATTATCGCTTATTACAAAACATTAAGTACAAGTAAACATTAAGTAAGGATTGCAACGATTATCACAGGAACACGAAATTTTTAGGATTATGAAAATGAAAATGAAAATATTTATTCAGCAAATAGGCCACATCTGGGCACTTTTACACTTCACTTTTAAATGAATTTAAGCGCTTCCTAGGCCCATTGCTTGAGAAGAAGCGCCGCAGCAAACTCAGCAGAAGGCCTTTTTTCAAAATTTAAACATACAGATTTACATTACATTTACATTAATATATATAAAAATACATACATAGGTACATACTAAAATTACATTTAAGGGATGTATAGTCCCCAACTTAAATTTAAATCTAAGATCTTAGAGATGGTCTTATATTAGGTACAAATATGAAAGTACCATCTTTTGAAAACTTTCCATCCCATTTTACATGCATTTTAATGTTATCTTATCATTTGAATGCTTAACCAACAAATATAAAACGAGACGCGTCATTCAACCATAGAATGATAACTTCTTTTTTTATTCAGTAATATTGAGAAATTAATAAAAACAGCGAAATATTTGACAGCTATATGCGACGTTGCCAACTTTCGGGATAAACCCTCTTAAACAAAATATTTATGTTGTACTCAGTGTTTGTTACTCAGGTTTGGGTTTATGAGTTACGTGATTTAAATGAAAACACTTCTGCTTGACTACAATTCTAAAATTAATATTTTACCTATCTAAACTATTAAGTATTTCATCTTTTACAGTCTATGCGTATAGAGAGTACACCACATCAAAAACATACGATAAAAACACGACTAAATTGAAACGTAACGCGATATAATTCCAAATCGAGCAACATATATCATTACGCGAGCTTTAATCATGTAGATATCGAATCGAGCGTCTGCCTAATCCACCCCCTCGTGTAAGTTACACCCTCCCTAATGAACGGAGATTCTTTTTCGATTTTCATGCGAAACAAAGGGGTGATATTTTCGGCAGACGACACTCGCGAAGTTTCATATAGTGAAAATGTCGCGTATTTTCCGCTCGTTGAGTGTTACAGCTGAGATGTAAATAATATTATGGAAATGGGGAGGTTTTTGCTGAAGTAATAATAATGATTGCGAGTAGGCCGTTTTGAGACTTCCTGGTAAAGTTTTAGATATTTAGTTGACGTTTCTTCCTCTCCTCAACCCATTGACCTATAATAAGTAATAGCATATGGACCAACAGTGCCTAACAGAATATGTCAAAATATATGGAGCAAAATGACATGAGAAAATACGTTCCAATATGCTAATAACGCCTCTTTATAACGAACGTGTGCCCGAGCCGTTCGGGCACCCGTTTTGACGGGGCCATTTTTCTCCGGCTGATTGTGAATCCTTACCTTACTCAACCCTTGTTCATCCAACGCTGTGTGTATGTCTCCTCCAACGCACTCTAGTCCTTTCGATCCTGCAATGGGCTTATCCTCACCCAGTCCTAACCCACCACCTTCACAATCAAGCATCAAATCAAATCATCGATCTAGGCCGTATTACACCATTATAGTTGGCGTCTATCGTAGTAGTGTAATCGTGTAATTTTAGTCGACGACAGGATTGGCTCAGTTGGTAGTCAGGGGTCGCGAGTTCAAACCCCGCTAGGTCGTTAATAATCGAGTCATATTAACACTACTACGTATATTATAATAATAGCAGATTTTAATGGACCTACCTCTAGCGACGTATATATCTTTTTTGCGACGAAATTATCGCGAAACAAAATATCGCGGTGCTGGTGCGCGCTCGGTCTTAATTTCTCGTAAATACATCTAATTTTCCTAAAAATGCTTAATTCATGGAACACCACAAGCCAAAGCTTCCACAGTTCAATGCCTTTGCGATTAAAAAAGCACCAACAAACTGCAAATAAATTATCACTTATTATTCCACATCGCTATAAAAAAAAGTTCTAACCGCGGTAAACAAGGCTATCGGTATAATTATTGCAATTTGGATCTCATAATGTAGGCAATAACGGTTATTGTCGCATGGCATGTCAACCGGCCATAGTGCCGTATTAATCAGGGCTGGGACACATCGATAAAGAGTATTTTTTATCGGAAATATGGCTGTTGCGTGTTTGCAAATGGGAGATTTTTCATCATATGTTCACGAGTTACTACGCGCGTTAATATAGTTAGAACGCCGTAAGTAGGCTTATGGAGTGTGGAATGTGTCTTGGTAAGGAGCGCAATCTTATATGGCGAAACAAATGAAAACGTGTCCAGCGGATTTGATAAGCAACAAAACAAAACACCCTCTCCTCACAACCGTTTTCGCCTCAGCAGCGCCATCTGAAGGCGCTACTGCAGACTATCCGCCTAGGTGGCATGACACTTCTGGCGACCGCAGCGCTCCCAACCTACCCGAATTGGTGTCAACTTTTGAAACTATAAAGTTTGCGGTCCTTTACATCAACCCTCCGTAGTAGGCTAGTCGTTTGGCCTACCGCCTGTCAGTCAGATCGAGAGTTGGGAGTTCGAATTCAGCTCGCACATCGGTACTGCTGTCTGTCAAATTTTTGTCCTACAGGTTATTAGTCTTACTTCTAAACCAATTCTCCTGAAAATCTGTGACCAGGTTCCAAAATTACATAGCTTTTTCTTTCGATAAAATTTTTGGAAAGTTTCCAAAAATCGAAATATATAAAACAATTTAAGCTACGCGAAAATTTGTCCGACAGGTATTAGTCTCACTTCTCAACCAATTCTCTTGAAAATCTGTGACCAGGTTCCAAAATTACATAGCTTTTTCTTTCGATAAAATTTTTGGAAAGTTTCTAAAAGGGGAAATATGAAAAACAATTTAAGCTACGCGAACATTTGGCCTACAGGTATTAGTCTCACTTCTCAACCAATTCTCTTGAAAATCTATGACCAGGTTCCAAAATGACATAGCTGTTTTTCGATTAAATTTTTGGAAAGTATCCAAAAGGCGAAACATAAATACCAATTTTAAGCTATGCGAAAATAGACTCTCAATGTCCACATGATGTGGACAACTCACATAACCTAACAAATAGTAATGTTTCTTTGTTGTTTTCTCTGTTGTTTTAACACATAACATATAGTAATGTTTCTGTTTTTATTAATGGCCATGACTACTACTATTACTACAGCCTATTTACGTCCCACTGCTGGGCACAGGCCTCCTCTAATCACGAGAGGGCTTGGGCTATAGTCCCCACGCGGGCTCAGTGCAGATTGGGGACTTCACACTCATCTTTAAATTACTTCGCAAATGCGACCAGGATCCTCACGATGTTTTACTTCACCGAAAAGCTCAGTGGTAAATTCAAATTAAATTTCGCACATAAGTAAACTTAGAGGTGCGAGCCGGGATCGAACTCGCGACCCTCTGCATGAGAGGCGGTAGGTCGACCCAACAGTCCACCACGGCTTGTAAATGTAAATTGCCATGAAAATAGTTGAAACTAATCTACTCAAATTACCTCTTCTAGTTTGTACGGTCGAGTTCGCCAATATATACACACTTTTGCACCTTACCACATTGTAATAAGGTCCAAAAGTGTACACATATTAATGAACTCGACTGTACACACACTGTAACGTTAAAGGATTGTTCTGGTGGATGACCCTAGACACCTATTATGTATACTCAGGCTATATAATCAATACATTCTCATCGCAAATGCAACGACGGGTCATCTGCAATAATGGGCTCCCTGCTATTAATCACCCGGTTACAATTTGCTAAGCCAGGTGTAGCCCGCTGATTACAATCTAGCTTTATTAATTACTTTACACGAAAAATTCACCGCCAGACGCAATTAGCAGCATAATTTTGTTTTCAACCCCTATTAGAGTTGAATGTGAAATATTGTTTCGTGCTAGACTACCAACAAGGCACATCCATAGTAATAAGTGAGTAAATAGATTACACTTCATAAAATAAGAGTTTATTCAGAAAAGAAGAAGTTAAAAAATTATTGATAAACTAACAAATAGCATTTAAATTTACAGAAATAAGAAAAATTACAACTAAAAAATATCCTAAAAACCTAAATTAGGGCCTTTCGGAAGGGTTCCCATCACGCAGGCAGCATTCCCTCGCTGTATGGCAATAGCCAGTCTTTGCGCGAGGGTCTCCCGTTGCCACCCTCAACCGCTTCCCTAGCTCCTTGTGGAGCCCCAGCGCCCCTTTGCCCCATGCCCCCATAGTCTCCACTCCGAAGGCCACAAACTCATAGCTCGAGCCTAGGCGGCTATATTTATTAACCTTCAGGCGCTCTCTCTCTGCTCTCTTACACTTCATTGTACAATGGAAAATGAAAACTGACACGTAATATTCAAACAAAAAAGTGTACATCTTAGGCCAACTTGCATCAAGCCGCTAACCTCGGGTTAGCCTCTTAACTCAGAGTTATATGTATGAATTTGACGTGGGTTAAGAGACTAACCTGAGGTTAGCGGCTTAGCGCAAGTGGGCCTTACACGTCAAAGTAACTCCGATTTTACCGCAAGATTTTCATAGAATTTTCAATGGAAAAACTATAGCTTAAGATTGAGCAGAAAAAAATACACTCAACAGCAATGAATTCGGGTCACTTTGTATGGAAAATGCTATATAAAGTGACCCGAATTCATTGCAATTTTAGTACCTATATGTATATTTTATACATGTAATGTAATTTTTTTAACTATGTGGAAATTTTGAAAAAAGGCCTTCTGCTTGAGTTTGTTGCTGCGCTTCTCCTCAAGCATTGGGCCTAGGAAGCGCTGGTAAATTCTTTTTCTGACGTGTAAAAGTGTTATAAATTCAAATTGAATAAATTTAATTTGAATTTGAATTTGCTGTTCAGTGTATTTAACGGTGTGAACAGGGGTCGCTGGACAGATTTGGATGAAAGGCATGGAGATAGTGAGAGTCCCTGGAAAGGAAGTAGGCTATTTTTTATCCCGGAAAAGGCACAGTTCTTGCGGGAACGCGATAACCGAATTCCACGCCAGTCCATAGGATAATAACCATTGAAATATCGAAAAAGTGCACGCAAAAAAAAAATTACATTGACATTACATTACAATTCGCTTCCACCATCTTCCGCAATTGACAGCTCACATCATGCATGACTGTTACAGCCCGTACACAGGGTGTCAAGTTTTGTCGTATATCTGGATATACTAGCTAGCGGAGGATCCTGCAAAACGGGGGCCGTACGAAGTTTGCCGGATCAGCTCGTAAGGAATAAAAGATTGCAATTGCGTAATCAAAGTCTCAAGTTATTTGAAAGGGAACATTTTGAAAATATCAGCATTTTACCAGATGCAACTGTACGAGCTTAAAATGTTACAGAATAAATAAAATATAGTAATAAAAACCTTAAAACAAACTTATTAAACTAGACTAGAACTACACTAACTAAATTTGAAAAATAAAATTATCTAAAAAGGGCCCTTGCGGCGTTGTACCAAGGATGCTGGCAGCATTTCCTCACTGGATTGCTATGCTAATCCGTTGAGCGAGGAAGCTGCCAGCTTTTCGATCCCCCATTGTGTCGACCAGCCTCTTAGTAACCTCTTTGAAGAGGTTATGCGCGCCTGGACCCCACGGACCCAAAGTCTCGACACCGAACGCCACAAAGTTATACCCGGCGCCGAGACCCCTGTATTTATTTTATTTGGCTTATTTGGCCGCCTCAGCCGCCGCGCCGGCTCTCTGTATGGTTCCATGGAGATGAGATGGAGCCAGCGTGTCAACACAGGTGGCATCCTACACCAGCACACGTCCCACCTTCCATGGAATCAAAGACATGCCGTCTGGTCTCTCGCCATCGTCTCTGTAAATACCAATGTACCTACGAGTATATTTAAATAATATCAGAAACCAACGACAGTGTCTGTCGCCGAACCGTCCGGCAGCCGGATCGATGCGCTAATCCGGTAATATCGGCGTAATTGCGGCGATCGGCCGGATGACGCGTTGACGCACGTAATGTGATCCGATCACAATAAGGTGCGTTGACAACCCTACGTGATACTTTACTAGTATACATACATAACACTAGCTTCCGAACGCGAATTCAGTTCAGTTATCATGTTCCCGCGGACACTGTGGGTTCTTTCGGGATGAAAAGTAGCCTATTCCGGGACTCGAGATCGCAAATCTGCTGCTCATTTTCGGATTTTGACTTTCCGTAGTGCAAATTAAGCAATTACGTTCGTAATAATAATTAATAATGATTCATAATATAAAAGCCTAGTAATTATCGGGGCAGCCACGTTTCAAAGCGATATTTTGCACGCAGAATAATTAAGATTCCTCCCAGAAATCCCTCCAGTATTTCGTGATTACTCTAAATTTGATATTTTTAACGAATTTACGATTTTTTCCCCCATCAGGTAATTAATCTGTCCGAATTATTAATTTATTTTCGCTTCCGTTAATATTGGGGCGAGGAGCGATTTATTCCGGGGAAATCGTGCTATAACGTTTTATTTATCGCCCAAGCGGTGAAAGGGTCAAGGGAAAGTGATTATTTTGTGGGACAAAAGGGAAACTATTCTGTATTATTTCTTCGATGATTTCGGGTACATTATATATGTTTTAATCGAACAAACTGTAATCATTATAGGTATTTATTTTATGAACATTGCTTAAATTATAATAATAGATAAGTTAAAATAACAATACCGTTTTCCAATGTTTTTGCCGTAACTAATGATTGAATGTCAAATGGCCCAATGTAGGATGCTGATGAAGTATGTTCATGCATTTCTTTGAGTTTAAAAATACGTGCCGGGGTTTCTCTGCGTGATAGAATCAGAAATGAGGATATCCGCAGTAGAACTAGGGTCACCGACATAGCCTGAAGAATTGCGAACCTCAAGTCGCAGTGCGCGGGGCACAATGCTCGCAGGACTGATGGCCGATGGGGCCAGAAAGTTCTGGAGTGGTGTCGGCGAACCGGTAGACGAGCTGTCGGTAGGCCTCCAACAAGATGGAGTGATGACCTTGTAAAGGTCGCGGGAAAGCGGTGGATGCGAGTGGCACAGGACCAGTCTGAGTGGCGAGCCTTGGGGGAGGCCTATATCCAGCAGTGGACGTCTATCGGCTAATGATAATGATGATGAAAAATACGTAAAGTGCAATCAGAAGCTTAACTAAGTAACTAATCAGTTGAAATGCTGACAATTATCTACAATAGTACATTACACACCTAGGGCGGTAAAGTAAAGAAAGTCTCAGATCGCGGGTAGTTGGGGCCCGAGCTGGAGGCGAGGGCTATAATGTAGCGGTCTGAGGCTTTCTTTACGACCGCCCGTGGTGAGTATACGATTTTACGTCACCACCTGGCCGTGAAGAAGGATTTTCCGTCGCGCCCGAGGGCGGTAAATCCCGCTTCTCGGCCTGGTGTGACGTAAACACTCTTATTTCCTAGACTTTATTAAATACCTCACAGTCTCCGTAAATCAGAGCTAATCCTACGAATCTCACTAATATAGTTACCTATAAAATCAGATTTAGGAGTCCTAGGGTTCCGTCCGCAGCTGGCTAAACCATTAGTCCTGGAACGACACGGAATCCGTTAACGACCTAACAAAACTAAATTAAGGCGAGACGAGTCGCTAAGTATAGTGTTGGGCCCTGAGAGTAGCGAGGGATGGAAGATGTGAGGAGGGGTGACAATACTGGAGAAGGAAAGATACTCTTTTGTTATGTCAAAGTTTTTACGGTTCCGAACCACAAAAGGTAAAAACGGAACTCTTATAGGATCACATGCCCCCCAATTGCCACACTGGGCCCGCGTGGCGACTCTAGCCCAAACCCTCTTGTGATGAGAGGAGGCCTGTGCTAGCAGTGGGACGTAAATAGACCACAGTGCTGGTGGTGTGCCAGCTGTTTGAAAATTACTGGTTTATTTTTTTGATATCGTTTGTCGTTTTTTTGTCTATTTTTTAGGTATATAATATAATTATTTATTATTGTAGATATTCTACAGGTTTCCTCGTGCGTGCTGTTTTCGTTAACCATGTAGCCTGTCTAAACTCTCTCACAGATTTGTAGGTATTATTATATCGACGTCATTTTCGTCCGAATCGCGCATCACGTCGCAAATCTATAAAAGACGACGTGTAAAGCTTATTAACATTTTCATCAATGGGTCGGACTTACTAGTTTTCGTTTTCCTCATTATCGCCTTATCAATTACCTTTACCCAGTAACTCCCACGCGTTTCGACGGAACAGCCAATTCAGCGTCCATTCCTAGGTTTCTATGGCCGCAACGCCGGGGAATTCATTCGCCGGCGCAGTCGATCCTGATTTATGTGGATTCCATATAAATGCAATCTGCTTAATTGCCGAGTGGCACACGATAAGGTATTACAGGTACCCGGTACCCGTTCTCTACCCGGTGTTTGTGAAGAATACCTTTAATTAGAGGGTAAAAGTCTGGTCTAGGGTAGTTTGCATGCATGGGCGTGAACTCGTAGATTCCACTGTAGAAATGAAATAAATGTATGTAATCAATCAAGGCAAAGAAAACAGTTTGCGAGACCATTAAGTATTTAGCAGCTGTAGCGTAGCTAATAGTAGGGAACTGAGAAACAGCGTATTATGAAGCTTCAAGGATTGTTTATCACCAATAATATTATTAGTTATTTTATCTTTCCATTCTATTGTATATTTAGTGTCAGGAGTTTTTTTGGAAAGTCGTAGGTAACGCAGGAGCGGTCTGTGTATTATTAATAATAAAAAATGCAGGAGATTAGATGAGAGAATTAGTAAGTGTTGGTAATAAATAGAAGGAGAAAAAGAGACAGCATATATTAGGTAGCACTAATTCATATTATTACTTTTTATCAAAAGAAAGGAAGGTGAAAATTAATACAGGAAGAAAAAGGAATTGTATTCTTTAACGCTTGTTTAAAGCAAATACTTAATGATGTTTGATTTATTGAAAAACCCAATTGATACTTATTCAAAAACAAGCCGCATGAGGCAGTGTTTATAAAATTTCAGGTCCATATTTCGGCAATGGAGCATAATATTACCAGGATCAATCAAAGTGACATTCAAAATAGATCGCAATAAAGCATCTTTCGAATAAAATACAGAATCCCGGACCGAATAAAAATAACGATAAGAATTTGTCTCCCAAATCCTCTCTATTGAATGAAGCTACGATACCGATTTAGCACTAAAGGTAGACATAAATACGGAGAATATCGAAAAAAGAGTTCTAGCGATGATTCCGCCTGCTTAAAATATTACCTACTCGCGGTGTCTCGGGCGCGAGGCAAAGGAGACAGCAGTTTGATGGTTATTAGAAAAACTTGTCACTAAAGAAGTATGTAGAAAGTCGTCTAAGAAAAACTTGATAACGGATACTACTACCAGTCTACTACTCAGTAGAGAAGACCGAGAGTCCATGTTTGATACTTTTAAATATGGTCGTAATGAAATGAAATCTTTCTACATTGTCATCTTTCTACGGTCATCATCATCATCAGCCAAATGACGTCAAACTTCTGGTTATAAGCCTCCCCCAAGTTTCGCTACGTAGACAGGGCCTGTGCCACACACATAGTATCATATGGTTAATGGTTTCCCGCGACATTTGCCATCTTGTTGGAAGCCTACCCACAAACTTCCGATGTCAATCGAGAATTCCGGTCTGCGATACGAGCATTGCCATTTCAATTTCATAATTCCGGACCCCACACTTTTTTATTTAAACTTTATTGCATATTTGTAAAAAAAAACTAGTACAAAAGGCGAACTTAATTCCATAAGGCATTCTCTACCAGTTAAGCCTTTGGGCAAAGCAGAAAATGTTGTCGAGTTATAATGTAGTTTATATAAAATAAGCGCCTTTTTGAAAGTCTCCTTATTTTATTGAACTTTACACAAGTTTGTAACTTGCACCGCGTCAAAAGGGTTCCTACACGCGTCCTCAAGGGAAATCTTTTAGACGGCAACAAGGGCAAGCCGGGATTAACTTTCGTTTAATACGTCAATTCTACCTATCCTACATGCATTTTACATTATCAACTATTGGCCTGTGTTAGTTTTATGTTTCCCGGTACATATGTCTCTATCTACGTTACGTCATGTCACCTGTGTTACTGTGACTCCACCTAAAACTTGATTTCTGAAAATAAATATAATGTAAAAGACTATTTCAATGCTGTAAACAAGACGTGAAATTTGATAATATTGAGCGAGGACTTACTTTAAAAGGACTCAATAAACCATCACGAACAATAAGGACTTTTTGGAACTTTTCAAAGGAGAAGTTACAATTTGGTGCCGTGACCATGATTGGCTGGTTTCCGGGTATTTCTAATTGAGCATCCGCCTCTCGGCCTGCTATGTGCACCACGGGCTTTAGATGTAAGTTTTACTTGTTTTTCTTATCATTTAAATGAATGTCTTCCAACTTCTGTATTGTTTCACGGGGTTCCGTTCCAACTGCGTCGTTAGGGATCGAGTGTTGACGCCGCAGTGTGCAACCACTCTAACTTCAGACAAAAAAAAACTGCTCCGTTCTTGGGCAGGGTTGTCAGTGCTCGTTTCAGCTCGATGTGACTAGGGTTGAGCGTCATCACGCATCAGTATCCTGAATAAACATATAGGGAAAGTCAAAAAAAGCAGTGGTAGCCTAGTGGTTTGTCCTACCGGCTCTCAAGCAGAGGGTCAGGGGTTCGAATACGGCTTGTGGAAAGTCACAAATTTACATTATGCTCACTAGATGAAAGTTTGCTTTATTGCATTGAGACGGAGATAAATTTTAATTTGGGAACTCAAAACTTGACCATGGATATTTTATATTTTTTTATAGGTACGTGTAACCGTCATTATTGCGTTATTGTTTCGATTGTAATTATAAAGTGACTTTTTATAATACGAATTATTGGTCAAAATTTTCATCATGATAATTAAAGTCAATGGGTAAGTAAAGTACAAGTGTTTTATTGGGAGTAATTTTACCTCATTACAAATACTTACAAGGCGGTACGAAGTCCGCGGGGTCAGCTAGTACTTATATACCTACTACCTCCGCACTTATAATCTTAATCAGTTAAAAGATTTAGATTAGGTAGACTGTTTTTTTAAATGTATACTGCATGGCAACCCTACCTATTCTTTTACTGTTTTTTACACCTCTAATTATCTAAACTCAAACCTTGCATTTTCTAAGCGCCAACCCTAGCCCCACAGGGTTGGTTTACAAATAAACAGTGTGGACACCCCTTTTGAACCCCAGTTCGGAGTAATGAGTTGCTTTGTTAAGGCAGCGTTCACATGCGCGATTTTATTTTTTTATTTTTACCCTTTAAAATTCTGATGTTTCTCAGGGATTTGAATTTCTTAGCTATGAAAGAGATGGAGAGATTACGAGACGTTTAAGCTCCTCGCAATGGGGAGGTTTTGTATTTTTTGACCTTATTTCTTGAATATTTTCTTTTAAAGCGAAGCGCTGCAGCCTTTTCATAATATGAAATAGCTAGGACATAAAAAAACTTTTATATATGAGATTGCAGTTGAATAAGCCGCAATTTTCGTATATCATCTACGTTTTTATTATAGACAAGTTTTAAATCAAGACATACCATACAACGCTTTTTATTGAACACCATAATCAAAACCCAGTAATAATTCACGGCAAGTAAGTATACAACAGGCAGAGTTATCGCTAAACAGCGATCTCTTCCAGTCAGCGTTTGAAAATAATTTACTAAGAAACCTTTTGAACAAATTCGCTTTTCTTTTAATGATCCTACCTGTCTTTCTTAGTATGCTCATTATTACATCGTTTAATATCAACGTATCGTGTTGTTATTAAACCTAATTAGGTTCTGCAAGTTCTGCTAACAATCATTCTGAACAAAATTTGAAAAAAAAATCTCTTCTTATTCCCGGCCGAGTGTGAGATTGGATTTTTGCAACAAAAATTATACCAAAGAACATTTTAAATTTTTCGGAAAAAAAACAAAGTCATGCAAAAAAATCCGACTGTGTAAGAAAGTGGAGCGCATTATTAGAAAGATTTTTGCCTTGATATTAAATGGACTCCGGTAGAAATCGTTACGTTACGTAAGTATGTACTTACAAAGGCTATGCTTACTACTCGTACTTACATCTTGTTTCATTTTATACAAACTTAAAAAAAAATGTTTATACAGTCACGCTTTTTTCTTTTATTTTTTGTTTTCCATTTGCCTTTATTTAAAAAAACTAGTCCAGTTTTTTGGTTTAAATCTACCTACATCGGTCATACCAGAAAACACAATACCTTGTAATATTTACACAGTTTCCGAACATGACCCATTTTGCCTCCTCGCGTCACTCGACTCTGATCGCTACCGCGTTGGCAAAGGGTGCACTTCCGGGGTGCGTTAAAAATGCAACAGTTGAGAGCGCTAGAAAGTGCTTCAGTGTTCAAAGGGAAGTACTAAGTGTTCTAGACGTCCTGCTTTGTTGATAGCAATCCAGGTTTTTAAACCGCCGCGGCATTCAGCTGATAAGTGGGTTGGACTTACCTTTGGAATTATCTTAGTACCTTCAACGCAATTAAAAAAGAAACGACGAAAGAAACCTAGATGGTAGAAACAAAGTGCAAGTTATACCAACCATCACTACCATAACAGCATATTTACGTCCCACTGTTGTGCACAGGCCTCCGCTTATCACGAGAGGGTTGCGGCTATACTAGTCCCCACGTGGGCACAGTGCGGATTGGGGACTTCACACGCATCCTTGAATTAAGTACTTCCCAGATGTAAATTTCCCAAACACTCTTATTGTTATCGTGAAAGAGACCCGTGCCCGCTTATTAAATTGTTGCATTGATTTTAGATTTTTTTTTAGCTCCAACAAGATGGAGCGACGACCTCGTGAAAGTCGCGGGAAACCGGTGAAAGCAAGTAGCACGGGACCGGTCTGAGTGGCGAGCCTTGGGGGAGGCCTATGTCCAGCAGTGGACGTCTTTTGGCTGAAATGATGATGATGATGATTGATTTTGGTACCTATACCACGGATTACTTACATTTATCATACAACTAACAAAATAGTTTACCAAAAACACAAAAACTTAAACTACGAGTAGTAAAGCCCGTCGCCCACTGCGCTGCATCAATCTTGCAAGAAAGGAAATGGGAGATCGCCGCGCAAAAACGCTGTGGACGGCGTTCTTAATCGGATTGCATGCTGGCGCATTAAGGGCTGCTGTTCATTGGACGACTTTCACATTATAAGTGCGAATGTATTTCTGTCAGTTACTAGGCGGTATGGATGGGAAATAACTGCAAAACGCATAGTTCCCGCGGGAACGCTAATACCGAATTCCACGCAGACGAAGTCGCGGGCAGAAGCTAGTAAGCAATAAAGTTGATAACTAATCACAGATCGCCCCTCCATGACTGGACTGAAATGTGTCCATGACTGGACTGAAATGTGTCCATGACTGGACTGAAAGGTGTCCATGACTGGACTGAAATGTGTCCATGACTGGACTGAAATGTGTCCATGACTGGACTGAAATGTGTCCATGACTGGACTGAAATGTGTCCATGACTGGAGTGAAATGTGTCCATGACTGGACTAAAAGGTGTCCATGACTGGACTGAAATGTGTCCATGACTGGACTGAAATGTGTCCATGACTGGACTGAAATGTGTCCATGACTGGACTGACATGTGTCCATGACTGGCGCGTTTATCTTATTTTCAAATCAGCAAAATAACGTAAATCTCAAAAATGTTACTCGCACCAGTAGGTACATACGTGTACCTAGGTGTCGTTTTGACTACTTTTTAGGGTTCCGAACCTCACGAGGTAAAAACGGAACCCTTATAGGATCACTCGTGTGTCTGTCCGTCCGTCTGTCACAGTCGATTTTCTCCAAAAGTATTGGACCAATTTAGTTGAAATTTGGTACGTATGTGAGTGAGTTTGTGACCCAAAGACGGACGTGTAACGAAAATAAATGAATTTTAAACATAGACCCTATTTTTGGGGGCTAAATTTGAAAACATATTAATGAAGTTTTTCAAACTATATCGTGTGACATATCAAATGAAAGTACTTTTTATGAGAATCTACACCTAAAATTTTGACAAAATACGGAGGATAGTTATTGACCTATCGATTACAGGTAAATTATTAAGAAGTCCATGGTATTTGAAATCTATCATATAAAAGAGCTTATCCTGTGAAACGGTTTGAAAATGACGTCATTGAAAATAATCAAAGGTCGGAACCCTCTCCATGCGAGTTTAACTCGCTTCTTGGCCAGTTTTACTTAAAAGTAGCAATCTTTTAAACATTTCAACGTTACTCAATTTAAATAACACAAAACCCACATTCGTCAAACAATCCTTAATCACAAAACGCCCGTGCATGTAATGAACACATACAGGGTGATTAATCGACCGGACGGTTGTATCTACAGTGTGTTTCGTTTTGCGCTCTACAATGATGGATCGCGCCAGTCTACTAGTTAACTCGAATGCATAAGTCGTTTGTCATGGTGTAGCTTGCAAGTCTGGGACACACTGTATATGAGATTGTCAAACTGTTCAAAATCGTCCCTTGTATCTACCAAAAATTCTGTCAAATGGGGGATTATGAGTTACTAGCTTCTGCCCGCGTGGAATTCGGTTATCGCGCTCCCGCGAGAACTATGCATTTTTCAGGGATAAAAAGTTGCCTATGTCCTTTCCCGGGACTCTCACTCGGGACTCAACTATCTCCATATTAAATTTCATTCAAATCGGTCCAAGCGTGCGTGAAGAGGTAACAGACATACAGACAGACAGACAGAGTTACTTGCGCATTTATAATATTAATATGTATAGTAAATAATAAAATAAAGTAACTAAAAGTTTATTCAGAAAAGAATAAGTTAAAAATAAACTACAAATAGCATTTAAAGTTACAGTAATAAAAAATAAATAATAAGTATAATAAAATAATAAATATAATAAAATAATATGGATTCTCCCTAGTCGCCCTTCAGTCGTTGCAATAAAATTTATATTAGAGTTACTACTTCCGGCTTTTTGTACCTTCCATTTTGAAGTCAGAAAGTCAATAAAATCTCTGTTAATCCGATAAAAGATCGTGCTAAGCGCCTAAATGAAAATTGTGTCAATCGTACCCAGTCTCCCCTATCTGTGAGAGAAGATACACTACTACTACTACTACTATCTTTACATCT
The DNA here is from genome assembly GCA_963971205.1 of Aethes cnicana. NCBI lineage: Eukaryota > Metazoa > Arthropoda > Insecta > Lepidoptera > Tortricidae > Aethes > Aethes cnicana. Next base: position 163,888 of record OZ020290.1, on the reverse strand, counting down.
TTGAATTACTTCGCAGGTGCGTGCAGGTTTCCTCGCGATGTTTTCCTTCACCGAAAAGCTCAGTGGTAAATTCAAATTGAATTTCGCACATAAGTAAACTTAGAGGTGCGAGCCGGAATCGAACCCCCGACCCTCAGCATGAGAGGCGGTAGGTCGAACCACAAGGCCACCACGGCTTCCCGGAGAATATACACACTCCATCTGAATAATACGTTACGTATTTCTCAAGACTACCTACTACTAACAGATTTGGACGGGGTTGAAGCTTTCTACGACAGTAATTTCGGCTGTAAATTGATCGAACAGTCATTCAGTTTCTTGATTTATATAATTTAGACTTGTTTAGACTGAGTAATATTAGTATATTACTAGATTTTGCCCGCAACTTCACCCGCGTGGAATTCGGTTATGGCGTTCCCGTGGGAACTATGCGCTTTTCCGGGATAGAAAGTAGCCTAATTCCCCAACTCTATCTCCATGCCAAATTTCATCTCAATCCATCCAGCGGTTGAAGCGTGAAGAGGTAACAGACAGAGTTGCTATCGCATTTATAATATTAGTATGGATTTATGTACTAGTTTTTCATTGTCTCAAACTTTCCCGATACACACTCATATTAAACACACTAAAAACGGGACTTAATCGCGTAAAGAATCTCGAAAGTGCAATTGTTTTAGTAAGGATCTTCTACTATCTAAAGTCCCGCGCCTTCACATTTCAAAACGCTTCATTTTTTTATTATTATTTAAAAAGCACCACCAACACTCTCAACGCATAGTTGATGGCTGTCTCAACACGCACACATGTGATGAGAGTGTTGGTGGTGCTTTTTAAATACATTGAAGCGTTTTGAAATGTGAAAGCGCGGGACTTTAAGATAGTAGAAGATCTCTACCTAATAAAGAAGTACGAGTACGAGTACCTAGTAAAGAAGTACGAGTAGGTAGAACAATGAATATCATGGCATCAAGTACCTAGATTTAAATTAGAATATAAAGAGTGCTGTCTTCGCCAACAAACTGCATTGCAGTTTGGCGAAACATTTAAAGTGTAAAAATATGTATTTTTTCTTAAATAAATTAAAAAAAAACACATAATATATACATGGAGGGTCAGAAAATATGGCAAATAATTAACCCACAGTATCGGCTATCGATTCTAAGTATATTGTATAGGTCTTTGATTTTTTTTGAGTTGGTAAAACAAAATCTTTTGTATAGGATTCAGGCGTCGCTCACACAACCAATCCCATATAAAATTATTTTTTTTACCAACTCGAAAAAAATAAAGACCTATACAATATACTTAGAATAGATAGCCGATACGGTGGGTTAATTATTTGCCATATTTTCTGACCCACCGTGTATATATATAAATGGTTTTTTACGCGATTAAGTCCCGTTTTTAGTGTGTTTAATACTAGTTATAGTTCGGCACCTCGTCCTCATGATCCAGAAAACTTGTAGTCGCATGTTCTTGCACTACCACGTTACCACAATTTTTTAAAGTAAAATATATCACAGAAAAAATACACCTCCCCTGCGTCACCTCTTCGCGCCTGTTCTGCATTGTCAATGTCAAACGTCATTGTATTTTCTTGTGCGTGCGCGTTACCAGGTTTTACTGCGTCCCGCTTATAATAACTCTTCTCTACATTCAAAAACGATTAAATAAACATGGGAAAACGAAAACATGTGTCAAAGGATCGTTTGTTGAGGAAATTAAAACGTCTGGAGAGACGTATTTGCCGGGCGTCCGAATCCGATTCAGACGAGGACGCGGCTGAACCAAGTAAGTTGTTCTTCAGTTTACTTCTTTCAAGCAGGCTTTCAGGAAAAAAGTACAATATTCAACGCTTATTTCGATATTTGTCCACTAAACATACATAATGTACATTTAATGTGAAACAAGGGCCCATGTCAACAAGCCGGTTACCGGTTTTCTAAGGTAAACAAAAATTACCTACCTACTTATTCCTCATTCAAACTCAGAGCATTCACGGGAGGTTTGCCAGTGGTTTGTACATTCAATGAGGTTATTTCACTGGGCCAAGAGTATTCACGAGAGGTTACCAATGGCACCGTCTTTTTAATATATTTCAATAAATATATACTTTTACACATAAGCTCCGAGTACTCACGAGGGGTGTACCGAGTGAGCTAGTATCATGTGTATATGTAGCAAGTGACTGACATATAGTTTTATGTTTGTCTTCACTTTTCAGCTACACAGGTGGTTGACATTGTTGATGGGTCGCCTCAACAGGTTGTTGAGGAGGAAATAGAGGGGGGGGGACCAGACAATCTGCCAGTAGAGGAGGCTGAAGTGACCGTAGAACCCCTACCTGAATCACTGATTAATATCCTGGGAGATGATGGAATAAATTCTCAGGAGACTCAAACATGCCTTCCGGAACTTGCCGTTCGTTGGGAAAGTATCCTCAAAAGCGGACTTAAAAAAGAATACAAAGAGTCATTGGAGCTTAAATATAAGGCGCTGCTGGCCAATTGCCCTTCACTCTCACCTCCAAAAATTAACATTGAAGTTAAGGCTGCGGTGGCAGACTCTGCCCTCAAGAGGGACACCAAGATTACACTGGAGCAATCTCAAATAGCCACATGCATCACAGCCCTTGGCCTTGCCATGACTTCAATAATAAAGAATAACCCTCATGCTGACGGGCTAGAGCACCTCAGCAATTCAGCGAGGCTGCTGTGCGACCTACACCATAACATATCAGTGAACAGAAGAAGCCTATTGGTCTCCGGGCTGAACAAGGACATAAAAGATATGACAGAGAATATTCCAGTAGATGGATTAATCTTAGGGAACGATTTCACTGAAAAATTGAAAGCAAACCAGGCAGCTAAAAAACTGTCCTCACAAAGTCTGAAAACCCCTGTGGCCAGCAAAATCCAAAAACCTAAGCAGAATTTAAACTACAGGGGCCCACCCCGGCAACAACCACCAGCTCGCCAGAGTGGGCAGAAAGGCTGGACACAGAAACACCGGAGACATTACAACCACCAGCGCCAATCCAAGAAACAACCACCACCGAGGAAATAACTCCAGAATCAGAGGCAGGTAGGCTTCAATATTATTTAACTGAATGGGAATCTATCACTACAGACCCAGTGATATTAACTTGGATATCTGGTTATAAAATACCCTTTGATGAAACCCCATACCAACATTCTTTTCCAAAAAATAGTGCTTTTTCTGATACCGAAATGGCTGACCTTACTAATGAAATTAGTAAATTAATTAATATTGGGGCCATTACAGAATGCTCCCATGTAAAGGGTGAATTCTTATCGAGTATATTCCTAGTGAACAAGACTAACGGGGGCAAGCGGTTTATCCTTAACCTTAAACAACTTAATGAATTTATAACACCTGTCCACTTTAAATTAGAAGATATCAGAACAGCAATCAAATTAATGAACAAAAATTGCTACATGGCCACTATAGACCTAAAAAATGCATATTTCTTGCTACCTGTGTGTGATTCTGATAGGAAATTTCTGCGTTTTCTTTTTAGAGATAAACTGTATGAATTTCAGTGCCTCCCATTTGGTCTAAATACTGCACCATTTGTGTTCACAAAACTAATGAAACCTGTTGTCCATTACCTTAGATCCAGAGGCTGGTTATCTGTCATTTACTTAGATGATATTTTGTGTTTTGGTAAGGATTCCCATAGTTGTCAAAACAATGTAAATGACACCTGCAACACATTGAAACGATTAGGGTTTATAATTAATACTGAGAAAAGCTCTCTTACACCGTCTCAATCATGTAAATTTCTTGGTTTCATACTAAACTCCTTGGATATGTCACTGAACCTTCCAAATGAAAAAAGATCTATGATTTATAATACCATATCAAAGTTAATAAACAAAGATACTTGTAAAATTAGGGAATTTGCAAAAAATTTAGGTTTTTTAGTCTCATCATGCCCAGCAATTGAATATGGCTGGCTCTATACTAAAGTAATGGAATCACTCAAAACACAAGCTTTATTGCAGAATAATGACGACTATAACGCTACCATGGTTATTAGTAAGCATGTCAAAGATGATCTTCATTGGTGGTTGTCTCATATTTACAATAGTAATTTAAAAATAAAGAATTTTGATTATAAACTTGAGATATACTCTGACGCCTCAGGGTCTGGTTGGGGTGTTGTGTGTAATGGACAACAGTCACATGGTTTTTGGAATGAACATGAGCATCAGCTACATATTAACCATCTTGAATTAATTGCAGCTTTTTTCGGGTTAAAAATATTCGCGAATAGACTGCATAATTGTGAAATCCTTATGCGCATTGACAACACTACTGCAATAGCGTACATAAACAAAATGGGAGGTACACAATATCCTCATCTCAATGAACTTGCTCGTGAGATCTGGCAGTTTTGTGAAAAACGTTCTTTATGGGTCCATGCTTCATATATTCAGTCTGAAGATAATATTGCTGACAATGCTTCACGAATAAAATATTCTGAGACAGAGTGGGAATTATCAAATTCGGCATTCAATACCATTGTAAAAGGATTTGGAACTCCTGAGATAGACATATTTGCTACCAGGATTAATTCTAAATGTAATAAATTTGTGTCCTGGTTTCCTGACCCAGATGCTGTGGCCTGTGATGCCTTTACAATAAGGTGGAATTTCTTCTTTTATGCCTTCCCACCTTTTTCAGTCATACTGAAGGTATTGCAAAAGATTTCTAATGAAAATGCTAGAGGCATAGTTGTGGTTCCCGATTGGCCCACTCAAGCATGGTATCCCCTGTTTAGGTCCTTGGTGGAGGGTGAATGTATATACTTGCACCCTAATAAACAATTATTATTCTCACCTTTCAGAGCTCATCATCCCTTGCACGAACAGCTCACATTAATAGCAGCAATATTGTCCAGCAAGCGTTCATTAAGAGGGGCATAAGTGAATCCGCTATGAGTGTCATGCTTGCATCAGTGTCACACAGTACAATGAAACAATACAAGGCTGCGTATAATCTTTGGATTATATTTTGCGGTAAGCACAATCTCCATCCCTTGGATGATACAATCTCTACTGTTATTGATTTCCTGAACGAGAAATTCATTGAAGGACTCTCTTATGCCTCTCTTAACACCTATAGATCAGCGATTTCACTGATTTTGGGTCCACACATAGGGGAGGATCATAGAATTAAACGGTTTTTTAGAGGAATATTCAATCTTAAACCTAATACCCCTAAGTACTCTGAAACGTGGAATCCTGATTTAGTGCTTAAGTATTTGAACCAATTACACCCTAATGAGACATTGAGTTTAGAGGTACTAACCAAGAAATTAGTAACATTATTAGCACTTGTAACTGCTCATAGAGTTCAAACATTGACTTTGATAAATGTAGATAACATTTCTAAATATGAGACTGAAATTAGGATTAAAATTCCTGACCGGATAAAAACATCTGGCCCAGGCAGAAGCCAACCAATGTTGTTGTTACCTTACTTTGATGAAAATCTGAATATTTGTCCAGCAAGATGTTTGGAGTCATATATACTACGCACTAAAAGTCTTCGAAAAACAAATAGTAAAGTTTTGTTTATTACTCACAAAGCTCCACATGGCCCAGCCACCAGCCAAAGTATAAGTCGGTGGATTAAGGATACACTGCGTGTAAGTGGTATCGATGTTCACACTTACTCTGCACATAGTACGCGACATGCTGCTACGTCCGCTGCCGCCAGACAGGGTGTGAACATCGAGGTCATTAGAAGGATGGCTGGATGGACTAGTAAGTCAAATACATTTGCCAAGCATTACAACAGGCCAATAGTCCAGGACCTGAACAGCTTTTCAAGAGCCATATGTGACTCACATCTTTAACTCAAGATTATTTTCTTTATATCGTTGATTAATTATAGATAATTAAGGATTTTAATTTCAAATTACCTGCAAGGATAGCAGTATTGAATCGTTCTTTTTAATATAAAGAGAATTTTACGAGTGTTTCCTGTTCAACTTTTAATTAACATTAAATGTTAAAAAAGATCACAACTGTTTAATTTTGTCTTTAAACATCTACAAGTTTTCTGGATCATGAGGACGAGGTGCCGAACTATAATTATAAGATCAGTCGAACTTACCAAGTGATGGCTGATCTTGATTATAGGAGGCACCTCGTCCGAAATGATCCAGTCCCACCCTAACCCAGGTAACTTAGTTTCTTACAGATGACTAGGAGCACTAACGAAACTCCCTTCTATGCAGTTGTGATCGAAGGCTTTAAAATAATGACGTTTGACATTGACAATGCAGAACAGGCGCGAAGAGGTGACGCAGGGGAGGTGTATTTTTTCTGTGATATATTTTACTTTAAAAAATTGTGGTAACGTGGTAGTGCAAGAACATGCGACTACAAGTTTTCTGGATCATTTCGGACGAGGTGCCTCCTATAATCAAGATCAGCCATCACTTGGTAAGTTCGACTGATCTTATAATTATTCGACTGCATTTGTGTCTCAAGACGTGCAAGTAACAAGTAAACCGATGTTTAATGTTTTAAAGGAGCACGTATGATTGATCACTTAGAGCAATTCTTGTTTTGGTCTTCTAGAAAAGTGCTTGTAATTTTCTTACCGTCTTGGTAAATATATTCGTATAAGTAGTACCTACTAAAAATGTGTACACGTCAATCTTGATCTACTACTGCAGCCTATTTGCGTCCCACTGCTGGGCACAGACCTCCTCTCATCACGAGAGGGTTTGGGCTATAGTCCCCACGCGGGCCCAGTGCGGACTGGGGACTTCACACACATCTTTGAATTACTTCGCAGATGCTTGCATTGGTTTTCCATGGGACCAACACGGGGTTTAAATCTCTAGTCAAAAAGGATTTGTTATATCGTGGTTATATCATTTGAAGCGCTTCCGCTGTATATAGATATATAGTTACGTTTACGTTGACTTTATCACAATAACGCCTGAAATAGTACGTAATTATTCAGTATCATCCACACTACACACTCCCATAGTTTCCCCTTCGACCAAGTACCTGAGACACGCCATTTATTCCCAGCTTTACATTTAATTAACACAATAAATATACTACGTGGGCGCGCCCTAAATTTTCTTGGAACTAATCCTGGGAATCCTTGAGAGTTCGGTTTCTTAAGAAGATTAATATGGTGGGGGGCTGATTGAGGCTCCCCTCCCTTTCCTACTTATGCTCAAATTAAGTTAAGATCCGTTCGATGTTTCATGCGTTACCACCTAACCTTTAAATTACATTAAAAAAGTGACTTACGTGGACGACATAATTATTATTACGAATATGACATCAGATAAAGTATATTAGCTAGTTAGCAAATTCCAAATCTACTCGAAAAAACTCGTGGGTAACGGCTATTAACTTTATTAATACATTATTTAACAACTGCTATTTTAAAAACTCTTTTTCATCTTACAGAAAACAGCCCAAGTTCCCGCATCTTAAAAGTAACCCCGTATAAGGTTACGCTGGCCATTACCTAAATCACAGTCATGATTTACCGTTCACACCATCCCCTATTTTTACTCCATATCTCCATATCTCGTACATTTTGCATGGAGTAATGCGGAGATGGATGAGGTTACGGGGTGTTTTACGCTTTTGTGGGTAAAATGTAAAATATGTACACATTTAGTAGTCGTGGTTGGCTGTCAGATATTTTGGGATTTAAGATGCGTGATTTACGTATGTTTTCTGGCAATATATCCACTTTATTTTTAAATTCATGAAGTAAATACTGAGGATAAGCATAAGATATTGGCAATTACAATTTTGAACATTATCTACAGGTGATCCAATAAAGACAAGTACTGATAAATTTTCACTTAACTTAAAATTGGAATTAGGCATATTACAGTACTAGCTTTTCCCAGCGACTTCGTCTACGTGGAATCCTTATAGCGTTTCCGGGGGAACTATGCGTTTTAAGTAACAGACAGACACGCATTTATAATATTAGTATCCATGGATTGTATGGATACGGTTCGCTATTTCCAAACTTTCCTGCGGCTCATTCCCGCTTCCTCCCAGATTCGTCGCTAATGCGCCCGCTGGAGTATAATCCGGCCATAACTAACGCTGTCGATTGGTCAGACTGCCGCTACTCGCCGACTGCACTTTTATATACTGAGCTGCGATCAGTTTTATTATTATCTGTGTGAGAACGGAGAAGGAACATTTGCTCGTAGCCTCGCATTTGGTGGCCCATGGACATAAGGAACCATGTACAATGAATTGAGTATGTTGATACTTGTGGTTCTCCCCCGGAGCTCCACCCGAAGATTGTTTGGGCCACCAGCTCGCCAATGACCTGCAGTACGCCGCCCACACGACAAACCGCTCCTTGGCCACCGCTCGCTCGCACTTTGCTTGACGATGATTATTGTTGAAAATGAAACTAGTCACTTGATTTAGCTAATTATATTGAGACTAGCACAGAAGGAATACAAATACTGATTTATTTACACACAATGCGTCCGCGCTCCGCGTCGGTTCACAACAACTCTCTCTCTCCTAAAATGGTCCATACACAAACAAAATATTCATGTGACAACTCCTAATGTCAGTTGGCTACCTATAGGTGGCGGTAATATCGGTAAAGTGAACTGAACTGAAATGAATTAATATGGAATCAGATGATACAAATAAATACATGTTGATTTGCGTCAACAAACCATATTATGATCGCAAGGGCTGAGATTGAATGTCTCTATGCCTTTAATTTCACCGGCTCTGTTACCTCCTTACCGGAATATAGCACAATAGCTTGCCGTGAAAGTTTTCTTGAAAAAAAATCACAACTAGGTCTCATACTACTACTACTATTACAGCCTATTTGCGTCCCACTGCTGGGCACAGGCCTCCTCTCATCACCAGAGGGTTTGGGCTATAGTCCCCACGCGGGCCCAGTGCGGATTGGGGACCTCACACACATCTTTGAATTACTTCGCAGATGCGTGCAGGTTTCCTCACGATGTCTTCCTTCACCGAAAAGCTCAGTGGTAAATTCAAATTGAATTTCGCACATAAGTAAACTTAGAGGTGCGAGCCGGAATCGAACCCCCGACCCTCGGCATGAGAGGCGGTAGGTCGAACCACTAGCCACCACGGCTTCTAACTAGGTTTCATCACTAGGCTTTATTTTTATCCCGGAAAAAAAGCATAAATTGTAGAGTTGCAGCCGCGTGGAAATTAGTTAGAAATTAAAAAGATGATTTGTGTTTCATTTAAATCAAATTTTCATTGAGCTCGGTTAATTAGTTTAATTAGCTTAGCACGAAAAAAGAAGGTGAAAATAACTATGTTGTCTAAAAGTTAAAACTCTTTATAAGTCATGAAATTCGGAGCCGATAACCCCCAAGTTGGCCCCGAACCTTTCTGTGGTGTTACCAAACAAGGAGCTTACCAAATTCTCGAAAATGAACACAAATCGAAGGCTATCGAGCTGTGGAAGTCTGTACCTGGACAAAAGCACTCGAAAGCTCTAATTAAGGGCTATGCGACAAAACTATCTAGAGAGATACTACGTCTCAAAAGATATAAAACGTGTGCAGTAACCAGAAGCCTGACCGGACACTGCAAACTGAACAAACACCTGGCCCAAATGGGAATGAAAGAAGGCACGACGTGCAGATTCTGCCACGAGGCAGAGGAAACGCCCATGCATATCCTCTGTGAGTGCGGACCTTTCATGCAAAAGCGTAGTATCTACCTAGGGAGGCATATAATGCACCCAAAAGAGATACAAAATATCACCGCCCAAAGAATCTGGAAATTCCTGGACTCAACGGGTATTTCAGGTGAATTATAACAAAACTCAAAAGGGCCGTCACAATAGATCAGCTATGGTCGAGGTGACACACATATGGCCCTACAAAACCCCCCAATAATAATAAGTCATGAAATATTTATTCATCTTTTACCGCCCATCTTTATGTTCAATTATAAAGAACTCGACATGACATGACATGACGCAAAGCGTAGTAACTCATTCTAGTAAACTGCCTTACTTTTACCTACAGGTAAAAGACATGTAGACATGTATCTAAATATATAAAACTCAACGGTGACTGACTGGCTGACTGACATAGTGATCTATCAACGTACCTACAGCCCAAACCACTGGACGGATCGGGCTGAAATTTGGCATGCAGGTAGATGTTATGACGTAGGCATCCGCTAAGAAAGGATTTCCCGAAATTCCCACGGGAAAAACGGGATTTTTCATTTTAATATTTCTGCGCATACGAAGTTGCGGGGAAGAGCTAGTACTATTCTTACTACACTCCCCTCCAAGTCAAAAACAACTTGGAAAGAATCAACAGCGATTATACTTCAAAGGATAGCCTGTCAATAGAATATCGCACAACACAAATATCGTTTATACGACAAAATAGCTGCCAACTACCCAAACGATCTCTATTTCCATAATTTCCCTAGTGTATGGAGCTATAAACAAACTTTTCTATACACTCCTAGAAACCTTATCTGTAACTCCATAAAGCTTGTTTCCGTTCATTTCTATGTACTCTAAAAGTAAACTACAATAGCTTTTGCAATGTTACGAATTGCAGCTCGATAAAGGTTCCGTTTATAGGAATAAGGTGGGGTTTGTTTCAAAATGATGGTAAATGCGTCGTATTGTTGTTGAGATATAAGCATGCCAATTCAGGGGTTTAGTTGTTACCTATAATGTGATATCATCATAGGTAAGAAAGTTGCCTGTTATGTATAGTTTTGTTTTTGTAATAAGTTCTTTGTTAAGGAAGGCGGCCGCCTTCTCGTAGTATGTTATTACTTATGAATTGACACTACTCGCTCTAGATGTACTTATTACCTCCATGGCACAAACGGCCAATGTTCAGCGTTCCTCAGATTACCGTTATCTACTTTTACAGCTACCCGCAATTTAAACTAAAATTGTCAGTTTGACTGCACTAGGATTTCCCTTGGGAAATCTTTTTTCTATCTAGTGTTAATTTTATATATTAGCACAAAATACTCTGAGACAAGAAAAAGGTTTTTTTGTCCACACGTAGACATGGTGTGGGCAGACTAGCCACTAACTGGACAAAAGACTCGGTGACAGGCGTGGGTACTTTATCACTTAAGGCATTCACTGCCACCAACGCATATATGCGTTTTGCTGACTTTCCCGCAGTGCCTCGAACGCACATGTGCGTTGCAATGTTCTCTTAATGACAAATGTGGCACCTGGCGAAAGTTCGTAAAAAGAAGTGGCAGTGAATGCGTTAAGGCTCTTTCAAAATTTATTGTATCTAAGTGGTATACATTAAAATGAAGTTTATATAGTTCTATTGTAAGTTAAAATCCATATGAATTATAAATGCGAAAGTAACTATATGTCTGTCTGTCTTTCTGTTTGTCCGTCTGTCTGTTACCTCTTCACGCTTAAACGGTTGGACCGATTGAGATGAAATTTGGCATGGAGATACTTGGTCCCGAGAAAGGACATAGGCTACTTTTTATCCCGGAATAATGCATAGTTCCCGCGGGAACGCTATAACAGAATTCAACGCAGGCGAAGTCGCGGGCAAAAGCTAGTAAATGAATAAAAGTTTCCAAGTATGGCACAAAACCGATCTGAGTGGCGTACCTTGGGGAGGCCTATGTCCAGCAGTGGACGTCTTTTGTCTAAAAGGATGGCTTATGATGGTGATGATTATTATGGTGAAGTTTCCATATTTACTATCACTATGAGTTGTTTTCTTACATTTCTTTCGCCAGAGGTTAACTAAGACATTTTTAACTTCATCTTAAGTAACAAAAACCGGCCAAGAAGCGAGTTAAACTCGCGTGGAGAGGGTTCCGACCCTTGACTATTTTCAATGACGTCATTTTCAAACCGTTTCACAGGATAAGCTCTTTTATATGATAGATTTCAAATACCATGGACTTCTTAATAATTTTCCTGTAATCTATAGGTCAATAACTATCCTCCGTATTTTTTCCAAAATTTTAGGTCCAGTGGGGGGGGGGGGGTCTTTCATTTGATATGTCACACGATATAGTTTGAAAAACTTCATTAATATTTTTCAAATTTAGCCCCCAAAAATAGGATATATGTTTAAAATTCATTTATTTTAGTTACACGTCCGTCTTTGGGTCACAAACTTAGATATAAGTTCCAAATTTCAACTTAATCGGGCCAGTAGTTTCGGAGAAAATGGAATGATCCTATTATATAAGGGTTCCGTTTTTACCTCTTGAGGTTCGGAACCCTAAAAATCCACCAAGGACTACGAAAACCGATACAATACATCATCCGATGTAAAGTCAACAAAAAAGTAAGAAAAACGCTCGAGAATCAATCTTCCGAAAGTTAATTCAGGTAGCGACAGCAAAAACACCTCACGTTACAGTCCGCGCAGGGAAGGAGTGAGAAGGTTTGAATAGAGTTTGTACCTAACGCATGGCCCCGGGAGCGCGCAGGAGTGAAGAAGACAGTAAAGAGAATGAAAATGTTTAATAATTTAATCATTATCACCTCATTTCCTCGAAAAGTCTCTTTGCTGTCGATTTCTGTCATCAAAAGCTATATTTTAATACAGGTGCTCAAAAAGTGAACATTTCGATACTTACCTGTTTAACGTGCCGAAAGTTTGTCATTTCCGAACGAGCGTTTTTTTGTTTTTTGACAGCTAGTGAGCGTGCCTTTGTTTTTTACGTACTAGTACGTAAAGTTTTTTGAGCTTCATCCTGTTCGTTTAATCCTTTTTCCTTTTTATTGCAAATGTATTAAAAGAACACCTGCGAAATTGTCATTTTCACTCGTCCCATAGTGTTAACGCTCGCTTTCGCTCGCGCCAACATAACTAGGGCCTCTTGATAAAATGACAAACTTTTCGCACTTGTATCAAAATGTACTATTTTGTCCTCTAGCATGGAAACTGTTTGTGAATTTCGAACGGTGACTACGCCACAGGCGAAAGTTGAATTTTTCTTTATTTAAAAAATTGTACTTCCATGAACATGACATTTTGACTATGACAGTTTACTCGCTGGTATGTGGCGATTTGTATGCTTCAGTCGGCATCAAAATTATTTCGCACTTAGGGCATATTTCACTAGTGAATTAATCCTAGCCCTATTGGAAGCTGAGCAAGCGAAGCTTCGCTTGCTCAGCTTTCAATACAAGTACGTACTCGAGCCAAATAAAATATTTGCAACCGTAACGTTCTTATTTCAAAACTAGCCGTTTCCCGCGACTTCGTCCCGCGTAGACTTAGAATTGGCCTACCCGATGATACTATACATATAGATAGTTATAGTTAAAAGAGTTGGTTTGACCCATAGGAAACCCGATCCCGTAAAAATATAGAATAGAATACATTTATTGACAATCGGACGACACAGAAATACAAACGAACACAGATGATAATACATGAGAAAAAATAAAATAAAAACTACATAAAAACTCTGTGCCGAACGGTGCAATGAAAATATAGAGCCTATGTTATTCCCAGGGTCTCAAACTATCTCCATACCAAATTTCATCCAAATCGGTCCAGTCCTTACGACGTGAAGGAAAAACAAACAAACACACTTTCACATTCATAACATTAGTAAGGAAGTAAGGATGATCTCCGCTGTCTTTACTGTTCGTCGGGCACTGTGGCCCTGAAAACTATTTGTCAGTGAATGGCGTCCAGGGCTTGCTCCACTCACGCTTCGTTAGCTGTTGAAATTGTTTTATAATGAGTGTAACCTCGTCATCGTTAACCTATTACTGCACTACTGGACGGACGGTCTGTCCCAAAAAAACCCCATGGGGTATTTTTGTATCAGAAGGTCACAAAACCGCCTTTCTCCACTCGTCCATTATTTTTAAACACTCGTATGTTTTCTGCCACCACCACCGAACCAACCTATTTACGTCCCACTGCTGGGCACAGACCTCCTCTTATCACGATTTTGATCACGGCACACATCCTTGAATTACTGGTACGAGCAAGTTTCTTCACGATGTTTTCCTTCACCGAAGAGCGCAGTGGTAAATTCAAAGGACATAATATAGATCCCTCGGAAACGCTAACCGAATTACACGCGCACGAAGTCACGGGCACAAGCCAGTAATTAAGTGCCAAATTCACAACCTCCCTAATTGGATTATCCACTTGGTACTCAACCGTTTGAATGTCGTCTACTTCTAATGGGCTACTAGTAGGGTTAGGAGGGTTTTTTGGCAAAGTTGCCTTTTCCCTCATATTTACAAGCCAACATAAAACAGCAAACACGGCTCATAATTAATTACCTGCTTCCGTGTTTGCATGAGGACAATATCCGACCTGTATGTATGTATGTGTGTACGTCAGGGGTTCGTAACAGATTGTTAGTTCGGCCTCCGGGACAATACGTGCCGTGAAATAACGAAGGCACTTTATTAACGTTTGGAGCACCAATTTCAGTTTAGATTCTTTAGGCCTAACTTAGGCTGGAGCCCTTGTATTAGAAGCCTACCTTTACCGTCTCTAGTTAATGCAGTCAAAGGCACAGATTAAGTAATAGTTTTGCGTAACAGATAAATCATTGCTTTTGACACATTTGAACGTGACGTCAATAAAGAGGTATCTACATCGTAATAGTAGATTTTGATGCAAGTGCGAAAAGTTTGTCATTTTATCACGACTCCCTAGTTATGGTGGCGCGAGCGAAAGCGAGCTTTAACACTAGGGACGAGTGAAAATGACAATTTCGCACGTGTCTCAAACGACATTTTTTAACACATTTGCGACAAAAAAAGAATTAAAAAATTATTAAACAGGATGAAACTCAAAAAACTTTACGCACTAGTTCGTAAAAAGCAACTTTAGGCACGCTCACTAGCTGTCAAAAAACAAAAAGCGCTCTTTCTGAAATGACTAACTTTTGGTACGTTAAACAGGTATCGAAATGTTTACTTTTTGAGTAACTGTATTGAAAAAAAACTGTCTCCCCCATGTCTTCACAAATATCGTAAGGCTGCCAGTCGTTTCATATTTATCTGTCGGTGGTTGACAAGTTGCTATGCTACTAACGAATCTGTTTAAAAGCGAAACACACTGGCCACTACAAACATAAATTAATAGTAGATTGTTTATCAAGGGACTAAAACAAGCCATTATGACACGAGATGTTTAGCCACCCGAGCAGAGCGAGGGTGGCTATAGTTCGAGTGTTATTATGGTTATTTAGTCACGCGTTAAACACTCTGCTTTTCACTTCGAATGCGAGGAAAAAAAACGAAGTTCCATACAAAATTACGATATTTATTATAACAAAGTAGATAACCGGCTACTTCCCGATGACCTAGAATCATGAAATTTGGCCAAAAGCAAGGTCTTACAGCACACGTACAGGAATAAATCTGATAACCGTAAATATTATATATTTTGGTGCAAGAAAAGCCAATTTACTAATACAAACTTATCATTTGCGGTTGGCGCAGTAGCCGTGTCTACTTCACCAACCGCAAATAATAAGTTTGTATTGTTAAATTTGCATCATCAAGTTTGTAGGTACGGAACCCTCGGTGCGCGAGTCCAACTCGCACTTGACCTGTTTTTTTATCACGTGACGTTTTGAATGATATTTAGCCAACAGATTCAAAATATTTTAAAACTAATTGGGTCATGCATTATTAAATGTATTCACTTTAAATAAAACAAGATTTATAGGTATTCGTAATCATTAAATCGTGTTTCACGAAATTAAATCGTTTTTTCACGCCCTAGAAATTGTCTAGGTTCACTGGAAATGGGAATAATCCTCCTTTCACAAACTCTGTGGTTGGCTGTTTAGGCGGGTTTCCAATGTCAATTAAAAAAATTTTACTTTAGTCCCTAGAGACTAAAAAAGAGCTTTAGTCCCGATGTGCAGAGACTAAAGTAACATTTTAAGAGCATGAGACGTGAAAAAAGTATTATGACCGTAAGGAATAAGGATGGCCGCGCTTCTTAATTCAAAACTACTTTCTTAATTTCCCTCGTGCAGATAACCAGCCAGTTCCGAATTTAACCGACGACATTATGGCGATATATTTGCATGCGATACGATGTCGCGGCGATCTCGAGTTTAAATTTATCCCCGCAATCTCGGCGAGGCGCGATCTTCCCGCCTAATTACTGGACTTAATTGATCCATAAATACTGTTTAGCTGCGGGTAAGTAAATATATATTTCGGAAATTTTTTGATGCTTGAGTAAGGGATGTTGAAATTTGTCATGACTGGATGAGAGGCTATTTATGAGGAACCCGATAGCGTAATGTTTTGATCAATCGCCTCATGTCGGGGGGTCTCAACTCAGCTCGAACCTGGGATTAACTAAAGTTCGTATAAGAATGAATGTGTCAAATTTGATTACTATCTTGGTCCGATTATTACATCTCATGCATTTCAAGCGGATGCGTATAATAGTACATTACAGACCTAGGGTGGTGAATTCGTAAATGTCCCATACCGCAGGTTTCTGTGGCTTTACGAATTACCGCCCGTGGTTTGTCAAAAGTTTTACGTCTTGCCTTGGCCAAAAAGTGAGATTTTCTCTCCGCGTAGCGGGCAGAAAATCCCACTTTATGGCCAAGGGTGATGTAATAGTATTTTATCAAAGTGACAGGTTTACGATGTGAGATGATGTTGAACATTGTAAGGGAAGCCACGAGCATTTTTTGACTTGGTTATAAAACGTTTCATACAATACTTACCTTTTGTTTTGGTACTACTACTACAGCCTATTTGCGTCCCACTGTTGGACACAGGCCTCCTGTCGTCACGAGAGGGCTTAGGCTAAAGTCCCCACGCGGGCCCAGTGCGGATTAGGGACTTCACACACATCTTTGAATTACTTAGCAGATGCGTGCAAGTTTCCTCACGATGTTTTCCTTCACCGAGAAGCTCAGTGGTGAATTCAATGAATTTCGCACAGAAGTAAACTTAGAGGTGCGAGCCGGAATCGAACCTCCGACCCTCTGCATGAGAGGCGGTAGGTCGAACCACTAGGCCACCACGGCTTGTTTCATTGTTTTTTAGCTATTTAAATAAAATTCAAAATTATAAAAGAAAAGTACTTACTTACACAATCAATTAGCTCACCGAAGGAAGACACTAATTGCGCTCATAGGGGAAATAATACATGTGTAAGCGAATTTTGGAATAGTTGTAGGTGAAGGTGCCTTAAACAACATACTAAAAGTACTGATGGGGGGGAGCGCCGCTAACGTGTGGGGAGGGGTCCAAAGGTCCCTTTTTTCGTAAATATCTCGTAAACAATAACCCGCAACAAAAAATGTTCTTAGACATAAATAATTAACATTAAATTTTCTACAAAACGATATACACACTTTTTTGCTAGTGTAAATATTGAAATAGATAATGAAGGGGAAACTTAACGATAAACGATTTTACGCGTGGGTTCGGGATTTGGTCCGCTGTACCCTGATTCTTTTTAGATAAGCGCTCATACTTGACACAGTTGTACTTTGGATAATTCTGAGTGGATTCATACTGAGGGCCACCGCGGGACACCGTTCGGTTGGTGGGGGGAGAAGGGGAAACTTTGCTTCCGCCGCGCTTCAGTTAGACCTATATATTTCCAAAAATTGTAGGAGTTAAGAGATGCTGTTTATTGCGAAATGATCCTTACTAAATGCTTCATCAAATCTAATCCACAATTATTCATTTTTATTGGTGGTTTTTCTTAACTTTAGATCGATATTACAAAATTCTATATTTAACAATTTCTTTTAGTAAGTTTGATATCAAAAATGTATGGTGGTGTGCAGTGCCACGCTTTTTCAAAAGTTGGCGCATGTAATGCAGATTTGAACATGGTATAACAATACTGTCTACTTTAAATAATAAAGAAAATATTGAGAATATTAACCAACTACCTACTCTGAATTTTTCTATTTATCATGGGCCATTTAAATGGTTAATTTCAAGGAATTTCATTTAAAATTGAAGCCAGTTTATCACATTTAAAGAAATAATGTTGAATTAGTCCACTTGATTAATAGAAAATGCTGTTTAAGGTTAGATGCATTTTTTCATAAGGCAGTCACTGACTTCAATTAAGAGCTTCAAAAGCGATAAAATTAGCGGTCGATTGAGTTCCTGGTTGACTGGGCACACTTGGTGTGTCTCGTTTAAAACTACTGGTCCGATTTTGATGAAATTTGGTATGAAAATAGTTGGAGTTCCGAGAAAGGACATTGGCTACTTTTTATTTTTCTGAACTCCAACTATTCTCAAACCAAATTTCATCAAAATTGGTCCAGTAGTTTTAAACGAGACATACCATGTGTGCCCAGTCAACCAGGAACTCAATCGACCGCTAGATTTATCGCTTTTGAAGCTCTTAATTGAAGTTAATGACTGCCTTATATAAAAATGCATCTTACCTCAAACAACATTTTCTATTAATCAAGTGGACTAATTCAACATTATTTCTTTAAATGTGATAAACTGGCTTCAATTTTAAATGAAATTCCTTGAAATTAACCATTTAAATGGCCCATGATAAATAGAAAAATTCAGAGTAGTTGGTTAATATTCTCAATATTTTCTTTATTATTTAAAGTAGACAGTATTGTTATACCATGTTCAAATCTGCATTACATGCGCCAACTTTTGAAAAAGTGGCACTGCACACCACCATACATTTTTGATATCAAACTTACTAAAAGAAATTGTTAAATATAGAATTTTGTAATATCGATCTAAAGTTAAGAAAAACCACCAATAAAAATGAATAATTGTGGATTAGATTTGATGAAGCATTTAGTAAGGATCATTTCGCAATAAACAGCATCTCTTAACTCCTACAATTTTTGGAAATATATAGGTCTAACTGAAGCGCGGCGGAAGCAAAGTTTCCCCTTCTCCCCCCACCAACTGAGCGGTGTCCCGCGGTGGCCCTCAGTATGAATCCACTCAGAATTATCCAAAGTACAACTGTGTCAAGTATGAGCGCTTATCTAAAAAGAATCAGGGTACAGCGGACCAAATCCCGAACCCACGCGTAAAATCGTTTATCGTTAACTTTCCCCTTCATTATCTATTTCAATATTTACACTAGCAAAAAAGTGTGTATATCGTTTTGTAGAAAATTTAATGTAAATTATTTATGTCTTAAAACATTTTTTGTTGCGGGTTATTGTTTACGAGATATTTACGAAAAACCAAAAAAAGGGACCTTTGGACCCCCCCCCACACGTTAGCGGCGCTCCCCCCCATCAGTACTTTTAGTATGTTGTTTAAGGCACCTTCACCTACAACTATTCCAAAATTCGCTTACACATGTATTATTTCCCCTAAGTTTTGCTTCCTTTGGTGGGCTAAATGGCGCTCACGTAGAATAGGATACGAAAACTTTAAATAAATGAAAAATGTGTCTATGGTTAATTTGGTTTTTAATTGACAACTGCCTACCATGAAAAAAACAATCTAAATTCTTCGGTCGTGTTGGCAGTACGGAACATCTTCATGGTACAGTCGAGTTCACCAATATGTACACACTTTTGCACCTTACTCAGTTGTAATAGGATCCAAAAATGCTAAGATATTAATGAACTCGTCTGTACATGCTGCTCTAGCTCTGTTATGGGAAATAGAAATTACCAGACTGTTTTCTTTAGATATGTGTAGGTATTATGTTAGTTCTTATCAATATGTGTCCATGTATGAATGTAATTTAACAGTAAAAAGGTACAAAAATTACATAACTGATGATATTTTGATAAGTTTGTAACATTTATTTTCATTTAAAAGATGTGACATTGTAACATAGGCGTCCATATTTTTCTCGATATCAATAAAACACCTAAAAAAAGACTGGCCACTGAAAGTTACTCAATCAACCGCAGGTACTGGCCATTAAGAAACACTCGTTTTACCTCGTATTCGAAATTCAAAATTAAGTAGTTTTTATAATTAAACAGGCACACTCCTGTGTCGGACCGTTCGTCGTTAGCGCACTGATTGTGTTCTCGCGTGCTCGCCGCTGATACTTCACGCCAGATAATATTTCCATTAATCGCCGTATCTGGGATGTCAGCCCGCACTGGACACTCGAACTGGTGTGGTTTAGAAAAAAAATTAAAATGAGAATCTTCGCCGTCCTTTTTTTAATTTACGATTTGTTCCACTTTCAAATTTGTATTTGCGCAGAACGTGTTCCTAATTTGAAAGTTGTTTAGTGCCTTCGTGTATCTTTGTGAATATCAAAAGGACCCAAGAGTTGAAATATGGTGAACACATACTAATTTGACTGGAAGTTTCTAAAGAGATGTAGGGTAAAAAACATGTTCCTTACTTGTTTTTCCTATGGAATCTATTTGAAATGTAATAATTTTGTATAAAACACTGTCTGTATTTATCGCTGAATAGCAATCTCTTCCAGTGAAACTTAGGAAAGCTAATAATCAATGAACAGCTAGTAATCAATGATATTCCTTTTTAAGAGGGTTTACTCCAAAAGTTGGCAACGTCGCAAATAGCTGTCAAATATTTCGCTGTTTTCACTAATGTATGAATATTACTGAATGAAAACATGAAGTATCGCTTTATGGTTGAATAAAACATTAAGTATGGCTTGCAACAATTATAATAGGAACACGAAGATTTTAGGGTTATGGAAGAACTATCTTTTGAAAACTTCCATCGCATTTTCCATTCATTTTAATGTAATCTTACCGAGATGCGTCGTTCAACCATAGAATGATAACTTCTTTTTTAATGCAGTAATATTGAGAAATTAATAAAAACAGCGAAACATTTGACAGCTATATGCGACGTTGCCAACTTTCGGGATAAACCCTCTTAAATCTTGAAAATCATCGTCCGTCTATTCATTGCGTTTTTTTTTTCTATTTTACCAGCCAGTGTGTCCCGAATATAACGAGCATTAAGCAAAAAGTGTTGATTAAAAATATGTTGAACGAACAGCACGAGGACACGCGAGTGAATGGATTATAACGAATTTAACGTTCAATTTTTAGGACTTTGTGGATTTGGAAAATGGATAGATTTAGATTTAGAAATCACCACGCACTCACACATATGCATTCACTCATATGCTCAAACACACACACACACACACGTCCGTTCACCCATGCACTTACTGTTCCCATTGCATGATCTTAAAATATTAATTGTCTCCTACTTTTTTTTTCCTTGTTATTCTTCTTTTTTTTATTCTCCATAATGAACAAAATTTTTGTTAGTTTGACGCAGAGGACTCAATAATAGCAGCAATAATATTCCGAAATTGGTCACTTCGTGACAGGCATCGCCTAGTGAAGGACCAAGTGTCAATATTTTGAATTGTTCCCAGTTCTACAGATTTCTTTTACAGATTACCATGTCTACAGATTTCTATTTCTACACATTCCCAAGTGTACAGATTCCCAATTCTACATAATTTAAATTTTACAGAATATTGATTCTGCATATTCACAATTCCACAGATTCCCAATTCTACATAATTGGTATTCTACAAAATAATACAAGGAATGTAACTGGGTCGACGGGTCCCCGCTACGCGGGGCCCCTATTTCTAGGTAGTTTGCCCTTCGGGCGTATATAGATAACTAACGAACCTAACCTACATTCACACCTAACGGACTGAGTGGACCCTTACCGGTAAAATAGTAGTCAGATAAGAAACTGTGGAATAAAGAATATGTAGAATTGGGAACCTGTGTAATTGGTTATCTGTTAAATTGGGAACCTGTGTAATTGGTTATCTGTTAAATTGGGAATCCGCAGATTAGAGAATCTGTAGGATTGGGAATCTGTAGTCATGAGCCCCAGTCAATATTTTTGTATCCCAATGTATTTTGGCAAAATAAATCAATTTTTATTTTTTATTTATTTTATTTAGATTATGATTTTACAGCTTTTGCTCTCGTATTAAAACGTGTATCCGTTTTCGATCATCATCATTTCATTTCAGCCGATAGACGTCCACTGATGGACCTAGGCCTCCCCCAAGGCGCGCCACTCAGACCGGTCCACTCGCATCCACCGCGTTCCCGCGACCTTTACATCGCTCCATCTTGTTGGAGGCATACCGACAGCTCGTCTACCGGTTCGCGGACGCCACTCCAGGACTTTCCGGCCCCATCGGCCATCAGTCCTGCGAGCAATGTGCCCCGCCCACTGCCACTTAAGGTTCGCAATTCTTCGGGCTATGTCGGTGACCCTAGTTCTACTGCGGATATCCTCATTTCTGATTCTATCACGCAGAGAAACCCCGAGCATAGCCCTCCGTTTTCGATACTTATATAAATTTTAGGTAAGATGTTAATCATAACCGGAGATATTTTATACCTAAGGTCCCTCGCCCACGGTATCTTTTTGTAGCGATGCTGCCGCGGTATTCATATCGCTATCCTTTTTACTCTTTGATGTAAAAAAGGGATAGCGATATGAGTAGCGCGGCAGCATCGCTACAAAAAGACGCCGTAGGCGACGGCCGTTAATCTTAAAAAAAAATTAGAGTCAAGAAAGCTATTAGTTAAAATACTACCTACTATTGACTATTATTATTATACTAATTATTGACGCAAAAACTAAATATTTATTTATTTATTTATAAGGACATCAACAGCAAAGTAGTACTAATTAATTAATAAATTTAGACAAAAAATAAAGCCAATTATAGATATCCACAAGTAAGGTAATAAATGTTAACAGATATCAAAGACAAGTTGACAACAGATATTTTTACAATGACATGTCTAAATTGAATTATTTGAAATAAAGCTATAGTTATATTAATTTAGACTACCTAGATAAAAATAAAGAAAAAATACTATATATCAGACAGAAAGTAACAAAATAAATAGGGATACTTTCTTGTTCAATGTGTAGCGTGTGCGGGTGTGTGTAATAAGATATAAATAATAAGAGTGTATAAGTGTGTGTGTGCACTTATATCTGTATTTGGTTGTAATCTTGTAATATTTATTGAGAAAAGTTTTTAATTACTGCAGATTTAAATGCCGATTTGGAGGAAGAAAACAGGTCCAAGTGATGAAATTTTTTGCTATACAAATTTACCAGACGTATCATTGGAGAACTAGAAATAACTCCTCAAATATATACTCGTAACTGTTATTAAGTCTTGCATATTTTGTGTTCAAGCAAAATTCAGTGAGATATACTTACTGACTTTTTCTGTAAATTCCAGGCAATTCGTATAAAAACGTTCATATTTGTACAATTGAACGAATGTTTGTCGATATCGATAAATAGCCTGGTCATTAATAACGTGAATCCGCAAACAAACTGCGAAAACACTGCAACGACCGGCTTCGGAAATAAACGTCAGAAGAAACGCCTACCCGCGTTTATTAGGGTTCCGAAGTCCACAAGGGTTCCCTTATAGTTTCGCCATGTCCGTCCGTCCGTCCGTCTGTCCGCACTATTGTTCGGAGATGCTTAGTTCTAGAAAGCTGTAATTTGGCATGAATATACATATTAATTACGCTGACAAAGTGGTACAATAAAATTTTGAAATACATATATTTTTTTGTAGGGTACCTCCCCTACTCGTAAAGTGGGGATGTATTTTTTTTTTCTTGCGAACCCCATGGTGTGGCATATCGTTGGATAGGTCTTAAAAATATATTGTGAGTTTGTTGATACCATTTTTTGATTAAGTGATGCGTTTGTGAAATATTAAGCTTTTAAGTGCAATTTTTTGTTAGAGTCGAGTGTCCCCCCCCCCCCCTGCCAGTGAAATGGTGGTATTTGGATGGCTGAAAAAAATCACGGTTGTGGCATATATAACGTAGTTGAAAGGAAAACTATCACAGCTAAGTAGCCTGTACAAATTTACGAGTCATAGTCGACCAACTTATGAAATGATTAAAAAACCAATGATTTTTCTCGAGCGGCAGGGGCGTTGGGCGGGCACGTCATACCAGGCTAGCTAAGATGCTAAATAAGTTAAAGAAAGGTACTGTGGGCATCGTCAAATTCGGAACCCTATAAGTACTTTGCGCGTGGCCCGACACGCACTTGGCCGGTTTTTTATTTTATCTTACAACCTATCAAGAATATTTTAATTAATTTCTGAAAAGGATTCCGAGCTTTTTTGGCCCCCGTGTGCCCAAACCCAAGCTTCGCGATGAGAGGATGCCTATATGCCCAACAGTGGGACGCAACTAAGCTGGATTGGGGCCGCGTGGCGACTTTATCTCAAAGCCCAATTGTGTTGGAGTTTGTTAAGTTATCACGCATAAACTACTGAATCGATTATCATAAACATGAACTTTAAGTTACGTCACCCTGAAACTAAAAAAAAAACTTCTTAATGTTAACGGGAATAAACTCAAAGTCAGTTATTTGCAAATATGTATACTTGTTTCATAACTTAAAAAGCCTGCCGGGCACATCTCCAGTTCAGAGTTTCAGACAGACATTATTTACAATACAGAAAGACAAACAAATATACTTCAACAATTCCCCTTTGTAAGTTGTGAGTTAGTCGGAATTAAATAAGTAGATAACAAATAAGAAAAATCTACAATTGCGCATGACGTAGAGGAATAAATGGTTTAATTAAAAGCACTTATATTATAAGTTATAGTACATTATTGCAGAGGCCGCCAAGTAGCGCATTGCCGGACAAGTCAGTTAGAAGAAGCAAGAAAATCGTTAGAAAAGCAGCCTGTGAATATTTTTTAAATTTTCCAAAATGACGAATTTCAAAATATTCAAGCAATGACGTACAACTACACTCAACAGCAATGAAAACGGGTCACTTTGTATAGGATTTCCCATTCAAAGTCACCCGTTTTCATTGCTGTTGAGTGTATTTCTATACAATCATTATGAACACACATAAACATCATCAACAAATTTAATAAGTAAAAAAATAATAAATTTAAAATGCTGGCCATAGAGGCCAGCATTTTAAATTTATTATGTCGCACAGAGACTGAGCATTGCCATTCACCGTGGCAATGCTGCCAGCATTTTGGGTACCATGCCACGTAGGATAGGACTTTTAGATTAGGAAGTAGTGTTTTTGTTATTTTACTTATATTTTAATAAATAAGTAAGTGAAGTAAGCATCACAAATTCGTCCTTTGGTTTCGGTAGTCCTACACAGTTAAATTACAGGTTTGAATTCCCACCATTCTTGCGTTCCAAAGACGGCCACTGCTGAACATATGCGTCGAAGTTCCGCCTCAAAGACAGGTCCTACACCATCCGCATACATCGGCTCCACGCGACTTACACCAGGTCGTTCCATCTTGTTGGTAGAATACCGAAAGTGGCCTACCAGATGTGGCCTATAATAACGTAACGGTTACTAGTGGTAGGGCCTGGTGCTAGGTCCGTCCGGGGTGGTACCACCGTCTTTCCCCGCTAACCTGCCGCCAAATAGCAGTGCTCGTACTGTTGTGTTCCGATAGGGGGTTAAGGCAGCCGGTGAAATTTCTAGCACAGAGGTATTCCATCTTAGGCCTCAGGGTAGGCAACGCATTCGAGATCTTATGGTCACTTAATGGGGATCATAGCATTTCGGTGTCCATATGGGCCGCAGTGATCACTTACCATCAGGTGGGCTGTATGTTATCAATGACATAAAAAATTGGATCAAAAAATTGTAACACGATTCCACATAGTAAGTATCCGAAGTTACCTTGACCCTAATGCTCCCAATTGCTTAAAATCCGAGGTAAATTCTTTACAATTCATAATCAATGTACTTGAAATCATTGAAAACAATCTTGAATGACAATGTCAAATATTGCGATTGGTTACAATAGGTATGTCTGCAATACATTGCAGGCTCGATGATTTTTTTGTTAGAATATACCGGTGAATTAATTTTTAATTATAATTTAAACCATTTAAAGTTAATTACCAATGAGGCAAAGGACCTATATTGCAATATTTTTTCAGTCTATATCATAGACGTAAATAGACGTAAATAATACACGGTGAACTTGAGTAACCCGAATAACTTTACCAGCGTATACCTGAGGTCGTAAGGAATAAAAAATGTTAATGAGATCAGGTTGAAATATGATTTTTAACTTATTTTATTCCATACGACCCCAGTCGGAGTCGGTCAGAAATCGTATGGAATAAAAAAAGTTAAAAATCATATTTCAACCTGGTTTCATATTTTATTTCTTACGGCCTCAGGTATACGCCGGTAAAATTATTCGGGTTACTCAAGTTCACCGTGTATAGACCCGGTCTAACGTACACGTAATATGTCCCCACTTCCACGGTGTCCAATCCAAAGTTCTGTCACCGAGCGTGCGTGACAATAAGCGTTTTAAAAAAAACTTTTTTCGAACCCGTTTCTCAGTAACTAAAAACTCGTCTCGTTGTTGAAAAAATGTGACCCAGCTTTAGTGTCACGATATAAGTTTAACTTTGGATTGGACACCAATGAAGTGGGGAAACATGACATGTAACTACGTTAGGCCGGGTCCATACGAAGTATTATTTATGTCTATGGTCTATATCTAACAGAATTCAATTAGAACGTCAAGAAAAGTGTTCAAAAATGAAATGTCTCGAAGAAAATTGGTGCAACAGTTCAGACGCAGACGTCCACTCGGAAATAAAACACAAGAACACGTAAAAAAGCACCAAAGGCACGTTCACAATGACAAACCTAACAAATATATCAGAAATACGAGCTTTTACCCGCGACTTCGTCTGCAGGGAATTTCGTACTAAATTTCCAAAGCATAAAGGATTTTTTCTGGAATATTCGGGACTTTTGAGTATTTCTATAATTCCCGTGATTTCTATCCACAGGCCCTTTCCGGGGTCCCTCTAATGAGTTTCCAGGCATTCAAGGGAATTTTCCGGGATTTCCGGGATAATAGTTAGTCTGTGTGTTAATCTAGGTTGCAAACTGTCCAAATTTCGTGCAAATTGGTCAAGCTTTCAGCTTCATAATATTATTAGGACGTCTAAGTAGCTCTAAACAGAGATAATAGTTAGCCTGTGTGTTAATCTAGGTTGCAAACTGTCCGTTTGCCAAATTTCGTGCAAATTGGTCAAGCCGTTTTAGCGTGATTGAGTAACAAACATCCAAACATCTTAACATCCAAACACGAACTCACAGCTTCATAACATTATTAGGATGTCTAAGTAGCTCTGGCTCTTAAATTTTTATGCTTATATTTTCACGGGAATCTAGGTAATATCCGGTAATATTTAGTGCCCACAGGGCCCTGCGATTTGAGGACACAGACATACCTAAATGATATGGTTACTACGCAGAAGCGCTTGGATGCGATATTTTTCCTCCCGATACAACGTAATAAAATTAATTTGGCACATACTAAGTGGTGTAATTCTAGATTTGGACCCCTTGTATGTATATAAAACCACTATGTACAAGTAGGCTGCCACGATTATTTATCAAATTGACTACAAGTGCGCTGCGGTGTTGCTCGGTAAAAACTAGTTCCCGTATGAATTATAATTACTTGCTTAAATGTGATAGTGTGGTATGCTACGTAAAAATATCCCAATTTTTCCATATCTACAAAATTACATCAATATCTTTTAAGTAATTAGAGCCTAAAAGAGTAACAGTGACTGCCACACAAACAAACTCTCACGTTTATTATAAGTACTAGGGCAGCTCCAATGTAGACTAGACTTAACGTCGAGTTCACCGAACAAAAGTACAGCCAGCATAGATGACAAAGAAACATGGCGCGGAAGGCGACTGGCAATTCATACGAGCCTCGTGTAGTGGCAGCAAAACAACAAGTCGCTTTGACGATCGCCGGCCGCGGGCCGCGTACAGTTGGCAGCGTTTTGTTACTAGTTTTATTGAAAGCTTTTACAAAATAGAAAATAAGAGGGTCTTATTTATTTATTTAAACTACATTGCATATACAGAAAGTATACAACTGGCGGACTTAATGCACAAAGGCATTATCTACCCGTCAATCTTAAGGCCAAACAGAAATGCTTGCCAAACATACGCTTTAAGAGGCCACAGTTGCGAAATTGCTAATGTTTCGCCTTCTAGATCTCACCATCGGTGGCATCTACGAAGCTGTTATTCATATACATGAAACTTAAACATATTTACTTTAAACGGTCAAACGTGAATACACGATTAGAAACAATTACCTCGATACTTTTATTTTTCAAAGATAGGTCTATTTTTATATTTTTTTACTATAACGACTATTTTTTGCTTTCCAGATAATAAATAACTTGTTTTCGATTTCCTCCACACCTTTTTTTAATTAGTTTCGTCCTTGCATTGTAAATAACAATTAATGCTTACGCCGGTAATTTCCAGGTTATGTCTCCACTATCACTGTCGCATCTTTTACGCGTGAATGTAGATAGCGCCATCCTTTTTTCGCCAGCTCGCAACTGTGGCCTCTTAAGGCAAGCTTGGTTTGAGCTTCTTTTTCTTCTTGGTTTAAGGCAAAGAGTTATCTACCAGATATGTACCTACTTACAAACTCCTATTAGGCGCTATATTAAGATTAGCCGTGGTACCCTAGTGGTTCGATCTACCGCTCGGGTCGGGGCTTCGAATCCGACTCGCACCTCTGAAGTTATTTATGTGCGAAATTCAATTTGAATTTACCACTGAGCTTTTCGGTGAAGGAAAACATCACAAAACAAGTTTGCCGTTCAAAGTGATTAGGTGTTAGGCTTATGAAAAAAGCTGCTGTGTAATTTCTAATGGCGTTTCTCCTCAGCAGAATATAATCAAAAACGGTGGTAAAGTGTAATAGCCAAGATTTGATTCATAATAACAAACGACAGACAGAGAGACAGACGGACCGAGTTACTTTCGCATTTTTATTATTAGTGTGGTTTTAATACGTATTTAATAGTAAAAGTACCCTAAACCGACGAGCATGTATGCGGAACGGGATGAAAGTTGAAGAAGCGAGAGAAGTATGCAAGAGTCGTAGTAAATGGAAAGAACTGGTCTCTGCCTACCCCCATGGGAAAAAGGCGTGATATCATGTATGTATGTATTAAATACGTATTCGTGTTACAATGAAATCGCGGCGAACTGTACGTGTATTGTGTCGACTGTACTCTCGTCGGCGGACGGAAGATATAAAGTAACTTGTTTATTGAATTTTGATGGTACTTTTCAGCTTCAATCATTTCATGCACAGCCTTTAATATTACTTTCTTGGATTTTATTAATCTTTTACAAGGTTATACACACATATTTTACATATGGCCCAGTTACAATACAACAATACAATACAAATACACTTTATTGAACACCAAAAAACAATTACACAAGTAAGTACAATAAACAAAGAAGAAGGGTGACAACAGGCGGTCTTATCGCTGAAGAGCGATCTCTTCCAGACAACCTTTGGGTAGCAGAATGTGTGAAAAAAACGTAAAAATAGGCAGTTAATGTATTCGAAACTGTTTATTTTTTATCATTGTTTCAAAAACTAGCGATTTTGTAGGTAAGTTTGACGTGAGTGCGTAAGTATAAGTTGGACTGTCTGTGGCTTCGTATCTCCGTAACATAACGGATGAACCGATTTTGATTTAGTTCCGGTTTTGGTCAGTTAATCCAAACGCCATATAACCTATACATACATGCGTCGTGGCGTGTAAGGGATAAGAGGGTTAAAATGACGGCCGGATTGGTCCAGTTGGTAGTGACCCTGCCTTCTGTTCCGATGGTCGCGGGTTCGAGTCCCGCTCGGGGCAAACTTTGTGTGATGAACACTAATCTTTGTACTCGAGTCATGGATGTTAGTATTTATATATGTATGTATTTCTCTATATGAGTATTTATATCGTTGTCTAGCACCCATAGTACAAGCTTTGCTTAGTTTGGGGCTAGGTCAATATGTGTGAAATGTCCCAAGATATTTATGTTTTTTTTTTTTCATAAAAAGTGACATGCTTCTTACAAATAACATCTGCCAAACTGCTGAGCAGTTTGTTGGCAGAAAAAGTTTCAACGATTTTTAATATTTCCTTAAATACACTCTTTAACATATAATAAAAAAAATACAAATATATGCACTTTATATTATATTATATTATATTATATTATTATATTATATTATAAAATATGTATGCTTAAGATCCATATTCGCTATAGACGTCAGCTAGCCCCGGCGTGTGAGTGACGGCTTTTGTATTTGACATTTAGTTGAAAAGGTTCAGTTTAAAGTTTAAATATATACTTATGTGGTAGATTTAGCCCGGTTTGATTCAAGCACAGTTGACGGGCTCATGCATCGTAGTTAAATATGGCCGCCGAGCTGTCATTCCATATAGAAACGTCATTTTATGCCATAGTTAATTAAGTAATTAACGAACGCTACTTACTTAACAAACGGTTTGACTCAACCCATCCCTAAATCCAACAAAGTAATGTTTGTAATAGACTAGCCTCTACCAGAGACTTCGACCGTGTGGAATTCGGTTATCGCGTTCCCGCGGGAACTATACGTTTTTCGGGATAAAAAATAGCCTATGTCCTTTCCCGGGACTTCAACTATCTACATACCAAATTTCATCCAAATCCAAGGTTGAAGCGTGAAGACAGACAGATAGACAGGCAGACAGAGTTACTTTCGCATTTATAATATTAAGTATGGATATAGGATTATATATTCTTAGACACATTTCTAGCTAGGAATGTCGGGTTGACCCATATTTGCCGTTTAAAGCGTACTGCAGCCAATACAGTCACGGCCATAAACTGACGACGTGCGATGGCTTCATACAGAGTTTAAGTATTCACGCGCTGCTTTTATTACACAGTTCGGTTAGTTTAGAAAGGAATTGATTTACTTTGTAAAATTTTTATAACACTACGAGTAGGTAAGTAAAAATTACGAACTAATAATTAAAAAATGCGAAAGTAACTCTGTTAGGTACATCTTCAGGCTGAAATTCTATCATGAGATCATTTTTTATTTCTTGTTCTATTCTTGAAAATTAGACTAAGTTTTGCCTTTTTTTCTCCTCAATTTATCTTTTTAAACATGAAGTATTTCAGTTTCTCGTGGTGCGTGGCCCATCTCGACTATTTATGCGTACTTTACTTACTTTGCCACCTGCAAAGTAAGTAAAGTACTAATACTACTAGTTTAAGCTGAGAATCGGCTAAATTGATTTATGTCGCCGATAGATGTCGCTGTTACGGGCACGTCGATTTTCTACATCGCGCTATCGCTGTGTTCACTTAGATTACATAAGTTCAAGTGGCGAATTTGTTAATTTGAGAATTTGTATGGAGAAAAAAAACGGTTTTATTGGATCCTGAATTTGGCTTTGACTTTCTCACCGAAACCAAGTGCGACCTTGAATAGCAGGCTTTACTTCCTTTTAATATTATCACCCCAAATACATTTTTCATATATACATGCTGTGGCGCTAAAATGATCACCGCGTTAATGGGGAACACATGTACAACCGCCTTTAAACCAGCATCACCCGGGGCTCTCATTAAAATTTCTCGTTAAATTCACGCCGGACGTTAAATAAGTTGCGTTATTAACGAAATAATGACGATGGCATTTGTCCATCCATTTGACAATCGTATATGGAAATTAAATCCTTATCGGGTATGGTTTTTTCGATGCCTTTTGGTTAATAAGGGAACGTTATTATCGGCCTGTAGCAGATCACCGGTCCAAGACGTACTTTGCCCAACCTGCATCTTCCAGAGCATAAGTCATTCATGGGTTCCATTAACTCTAAGATAGCACAGGTCATTTCCGGGTTCTCAGAAGGAAAAGCGGCACCGTTATGGGTTTATTTCGTCTGTCCGTTCAACACAAGTAATTTGTTTCAAAACCATTGATCCAAATGAGTTGAATTTTGGTACAAATATGTTAAGTCACTAAAACAAAGGATTAACAAAAATAAATGAATTTTAAACATGAAGCCCAATTTCAGTTCAATCATTATTACCTCGTTAATTGGCTGGGCAATTTACTATAATTGCAATTTCATTAAAAAGCGAATATCAAAACTTTGCTATAAATTCTGTAATCTGTTCGATTAATATTAACATTCAACATGGAATTTTCTTCTCGAATGAGTGCCTTCAAAGCCGTGGTGGCCTAGTGGTTCGACTTACCGCCTCTCATGCAGCGGGTCGGAGTTTCGATTCCGGCTCGCACCTCTAAGTTTACTTATGTGCGAAATTCCATTTGAATTTACCACTGAGCTTTTCGGTGAAGGAAAACATCGTGAAGAAACCTGCTCGCATTTGCGAAATAATTCAAAGATGTGTGTGAAGTCCCCAATCCGCTCTGGGCCCGCGAGAGGACCATAGCCCAAACCCTCTCGTGATGAGCGGAGGCCTGTGCCCAGCAGTGGGATGCAAATAGGCTGTAGTAGTTAGAGTGCCTTCTTAGATACTCTATCCATTATCACTCCCACTCTTTACGTGTGGTTGACTCAGCTGTTTTCTTCTTCCATTCGATTCGTTCCAAAAACAGTCATCTCTGTATATTAACGTCTTTAAAATTCACATCATCTTCCACGAAATTATCATTGTTTATAATGAGAACAACACAGACTCCTCATTAGTGAAACAAGCATCAAAATTCCATCCAATTAAAGGCCGATTCCACGTAAAATGTTTTTATTAAAACCACAGTAATTCTATGAAAATGTTGCAACATTTCGGTGCAAGCTTGCGGTTTCTGTAATACCCTGTTATTATTTATTCACTATAGCAAAACTGGATGGAATCCGCTATACTGTTTTAATTGAGATTCCGAACTCACAAATATGTTAATAAATTTTGCATTTAAATCTGGCATGGACGCAATATTAAAACTCGCAAGTTCGCAACGGGCTTTGTGTAAAATAATATGACGCGTATCAAAGCCTGCAAGAATCGTGATTGATATTGGATTCGGAGATTGTCAAAGGCTTTATGTATTTTGGTTCTTGTTAATGGGGTTTTTAATCACAAAAGCTTCGACATGTTAGTATTTGCAACGGGTAATGACGTACGTTCTGTTAAGGCATTCACTGCCACTTCTGTTTTACGAACTTTCGCCAGGTGCCACATCTGTCATTAAGGGAACATTGCAACACACATGTGCGTTCAAGGCACTGCGGGAAAGTCAGCAAAACGCACATATGCGTCGGTGGCAGTGAATGCGTTAATCTTCCACGTCAATATAATTCTGTAACTGATATTAGGAAGGTAATAGCGATTTAAGTATTATTTACATAAATAAATATCTTGGGACATTTCACACATATTGACCTAGCCCCAAACTAAGCAAAGCTTTTACTATGGAAGCTAGACAACGATATAAATACTTATATATAGAAATACATACATAATATATAAATACTAACATACATGACTCGAGTACAAACATTCGTGTTCATCACACAAAGTTTGTCCCGAGCGGGACTCGAACCCGCGACCATCGGAACAGAAGGCAGGGTCACTACCAACTGGACTAATCCGGCCGTCATTTATTTATTTAAACTTCATTGCACATACAAAATGTATACGATGGCGGACTTAATGACTAAAGGCATTCTCATAACGATGTATACAAGAGTTCAGCTTGGAATAAAGACCTGTATAATTTATTAATTCATTCTTATTTTGTAACTAAATGGAAAGTTTCTCTATACCTATTGTTTTGTGTGACATATAGCATATTTCTGCCATGTTCCTAATATACAACACACGTTTTTTCAGTATATAGATTTTTTTTAATTAAAAACAAGTTATGTTAATATAATAATACGGTGTAGAGAAGATGGAAAAGTTCATTATGGGCTCTAAATTTTAAAATTAAAATCATATTTTCTAAAAAAAAACCGGCCAAGTGCGAGTCGGACTTGCGCACCGAGGGTTCCGTACAAACCTGTAAGGATTACAAAGTTCGTTCTTTACGACAATCGAGTCATAACTATGGTATTTTTATTGCAAAATGAAATTCATAACATTACAATGGGGAAAGATGGAGTAGCATAAATTTAAGACAAAGATCTTAAAAAATATATATTTTGTAATGTAACTAAAAATTGAAGGTTTTCGGAATTTTTCCTTTATGTGTGCTATAAAACGTTGCTTCATGCCAAATTTCAAGATTCTAGGTCGACTGGAAGTACCCTTTAGGTTTTGATTCCCTTGCGAGTACTTGCGAGTTTCAAAATATGCAGCTTAAATTGCTGTTTCTTTTGATTGCGTTGACATAGAAGTTTGATTTTGTTACAGCTTCAAGGGACAGTAGACCTGAGTAATTGATAATGTAATTTTTCCTTTATCTATGCTATAAGACGTTGCTTCGTACCAAATTTCAAGATTCTGAGTTCACGGGAAGCACCCTGTAGGTTTTGATTCCCTTGCAAGTGTCGAAAATTTGCGGCATAAACGGCTGTATCTTTTGATTGCGTTGGCTTAGAAGTTTGATTTTTTCACAGCTTCAAGGGACAGTAGACCTGAGTAATTGATATAAATTTCAGCTTCATACCTCCACGCGTTCCTGAGAAAAAGGGTCTTGACAGACGGACGGACAGACGGACAACAAAGTGATCCTATAAAGGTTCCGTTTTTTCCTTTTGAGGTACGGAACCCTAAAAAGTGATTAGACATGTTCTTTTCGTTAAAATAAACATAATCACATGGTACTGAGAATACGAGAAATGTTCCACATGACTCTTAATTCAGTTAGTTCGATATACATTGAACTCTTGAACAGTCGTTATGATCTATATTTACCCACACGAAATTTCGAGCCAATCAACAAGAAATTCTCAAATTATTACTACTTTTAGACTAAGAGAAATAATTTTATTTGTTCAGTTTTGTTTATTAAGTCTACTCAATCTATTTTCTAAGTCGTTACACCGTACACAATACAGTAATTTATTAGTATAGATCATACCTAGATCGACCCCGATTTGTCCATTGACATTCAAACTTCCTTACTCAATACGTCATGTTCCGAAGGCTATTGAATACAGAATTGGAAGAGATATGTCAGGAGAAATAACAAAATTGAGCGAAAGATCGATCTTCGAACTGAAATCGCCCGCCGAGCGCTAGCTACTGACTCCAAAATCACGGGAGGACAATTTTCCTTTAACGCACCATTGCTTTTGTAGCCATGGCTGCAACGCGGTTCACGAAGATAGGTTACCATAACATATTTTGAGTCCCACTGCTGGCTATCCATCACCACTATTACAACAGCCTGTTTGCATCCCACTGCCCTGCTGGGCATAGCCTCCTCTTATCACGTGCAGGTTTACGCTATAGTCCCCACGCGGGTCCACTACGGATTGGGGACTTCACATGCATCCTTGAATCACTTCGCAGAAGCGTGCAGGAAAACCTCAGTGGTAAATTCATATTGAATATTAAACATAAGTAAATTCAGAGGTGGGAACCGGATTCGAACCCCGGCCCACTGTATGCGAGGCAGAGGTTGAACACTAGGCCACTAAGGCTTCAACGGCCGCGGTTTCGACTGGACACAGAGCATCTCTTATTACGAGAGGCTGGAATTCTCAAGCGGATCCAATGCAGATCGGGAACCTTACTTAGGTATATAAAAGATAGAAACAAAACATTAAAATCTTTGAATATGTGTACTACTGAAATATAAAACGGCTAAGTCACTTTACTATGGAATTTGACACACAAATAATTCAAAATTCAATGTATCTTTAGATTGCGTAAATTATTACCCACCACCAGTACCCACTTAACGTCGTTAAACTCTCTTAGTAACTTGATTTTATGTTTTGTATTGAATTTCTGTATGGTAATATTAAAAATATAGTTTCCCCATTCTTGTACCGAGTTGCCCCATGGAAAGTCCCCAACAGCCCCATTATAACTATAATAAGTACATATACAACCATTGTGCTGGGACGCTATTTATTCGCGAGTTCTGTCAATCCGTCTGTATTTATCAATTTCTATGGATGTAATTGTGGGTTTTCCGTGGAGCACACTACATCGAGTTTATTATAATAGGGATTCACCTAGTTTGTTGGAGGAGTGATTTATATCGACGAATAAGCAATATAACAAGAAGTTTCATATTTGTGAATAAAACTTACTTTTTTCCTTATATCACTACCACTAGGTATGAATTCTTTGAAAAGAAAGCCATAATAATAAGAAGGGTGCCGCAGTGGATTTTCTGAACGCTTGGCTTTCAGCATGTAGCTTAAAGCGTGAGTATCGACTTCTACGTAGAAACTGCTACGACGTAGCAGGGGCTACGATCTCGTAGCGATGTCTACGACAGCGTAGCAGCTCAGTCATCATGATGAAGCTTACATCAAGCTGTCTGTACAGGTTTACACAACTTATCAGGTGGATTTAGAAATAATAGACTCTATGTCAACGGATTAAGTGCTTCGCCGCGCGCCTTCTAAGTTGTATCCTGCTATACCTAAGCACATTATCACCTAAAGCCTTTGGAATAAGGTTAGAAATTGCACGAAACACTGATTCAATTTACATTTTCCACAGTAACTTGCCGGAACAATACCTTTCAATCAACAAACTACGTTGTATACACGTCATGTCGTCCAGTACACAAGTCTCGGACACGCCGCCCGTTAAACCTTAATGAACCCGCCGAACTACGTACCAATATTTGGTTTTAACCACATGTTAACAGAGGTGGCATATTATATTAACAGTTACTGAACTTGGCAATTTATTACAAAACCTGCAAATAGACCTCTACTAAAAACATTACTGTTTCACCACCCATGCGACTTCAAGATGCATTACACTTTTTACTTCTTCGACTAGTCTAAACTCCCAATCAAAGCGCGCAATGGATGAAGTGTGAAGCGAAATAGTAGTGTGAATACGGTTTCAGGAGCATACCGGGATAAAGGCTAGTTCATACTTGCACGAAGTTTGGACAGGGCTGTCGGCTGCAAGCTCAAGGAGCGCAAATGCAGCCTCCATGACACATTTTTGCAATATTAGACAAAAGATGAGTTATGTGCTTTTAGTGGTGAAAAGTAATAAAGGGGGCCTGTCTCGTAGTGTCGTGTCGTTACCTGCAGTTTTCTCAGTTAGATATGTTGACAATAATGAGTAGTCTTTGTTTAAATTCGCTACCAAATGAAGTCAGACAATTAAATGCTAGAACATTAAACCTAATTAATACATTCGAAATATCACCTTGTGTAAATGTTCTGGAAAATAAAGTATTCTCATTCTTAAAAAGTCCACCCCCAGGGAGGTGGAAAATTTGTATGAAACTTCTATATGTGTAGTTCTTTGCTTATTAAACCGCTGTACTTACCGATTTTGATGAAATTTGGTACGATTGAAGTTAACAACGGGGAAGGACGTAGGCTACTCGTACTTATAAACTCATAGTTACGTTGCTTAGATACTTGGTTATGTCATATTTGCTTATTGTCTTAAAACCGTGTTACAATTTTCATCATCATCATCATCATTTCAGCCGAAAGACGTCCACTGCTGGACATAGGCCTCCCCCAAGGCTCGCCACTCAGACCGGTCCTGTGCTACTTGCTTCCACCGGTTTCCCGCGACCTTCACGAGGTCGTCGCTCCATCTGTTACAATTTTAGTTACTTGAAACCTAATATCTTAGGTTTTTGTCTATCAGACGGTTAGTTACTTTATAAAAAACAGTATAGCATTACCTGAATAATTCACATTCCCTTTCCAATCCTTAGATTACGTGAAGCAAGCACCCGCTATATATAAATTAAACTACCAACGGACAGCCTTTTTATTGTTCCCATTACCGCCCGCATAATTTATGGTCGCAGTAGTAGTTAGTTTTCGCTATCGTTTGTTTTTGCTAGTTTTTACGTAACGTGTTTATTTCTATTCCGGCGGGCGATTATTGCCGGGCGGTAATTTATGTACTTAACGTTTAGGTATTACCTCTCTATTACTATGTATTTTATTCAATAGTATCCGGGCGAATGACCTTTAGCTAGGGCACAGAATATTTAATAGTACTACATACTGAATGGCCACGGAATCACCCGGCGCGCAACTCGCCCCCAATTCGCCCTTACCGTCTTTTGTTTCATCCGGAGATGGAGAGTTAATCATTGGCGCGCGTGGTACACACACATTTACAAGTGCACAGACGTGCTCGAACGCAAACATTGTCACTTCATTCGAATTGTGTTCGAAATCGTGCTTTTATAGGCCGTGTCCGCCCTGTGGCTAGCTAGGGTGAATATAGCTTAGATATAGATTTAAAAAAAACTCAATCACTTTTTGCATCGTCATTATCTACATTGGGGATATACCTAGTTGGAACACACTGTTATCCGCTACATGCTTCATCTGTAAAATACCTAAGAAAATCTTGTAACTTCATATTACATTTTTATAAAGTCACTAGCTTCTGCCCGCGACTTCGCCCGCGTGGAATTCGGTTATAGCATTCCCGCGGGAACTATGCGTTTTTCCGGGATAAAAAGTAGCCTATGTCCTTTCCCGGAACCCCAACTATCTCCATGCCAAATTTCATCTCAATCGGTCCAGCGGTTGAAGGGTGAAGAGGTAACAGACAGACAGACAGACAGACAGAGTTACTTTCGCATTTATAATATTATTATTATGGATTCATTCTTTATCACGTCTTAATTTGGTTCGCAAATATGTAGTTTATAACTTAGTCCAACCTAGGCCAGGCATTCTTATCATTTAAATAATCTTCTAGACAGTAGTAACCTTTGCGCAGCAGAGCATTTTTTAAGATCCAGGAAGGGCAGGTTTATGGCTTCTGGGAGTCATTTATTGTAATAAAGAATACAAATCATTGTCCCATAAAGCTTTGCTCGGGTGAAAATAGCTAAAATTAGTTTTCCCAGATATTTAGACCAGAAATTCTACTATTTCCTGTAGATAGTGGTTACTTTTATCATAGGACGAGCTTTTACCCGCGACTTCGTCTGCAGGGCAAAGCCCTTTTTCCAGGATACTTTAAAAACCTTTTTCGGGATAACGGAATTTCCGGGATTCCCGGGATTGCGAAGTTTGTGGAATTCCCGGGATTTCTATCCAAAGTCCTCTTTCGGGGTCTCTCTTATGATTTTCCGGGATTTTTCCGGGATAATAGGTAATCCATAGCTTATTCCAGGTTACAAACTATCTGTTCGCCAAATTCCATGCAAATTTGTTGAGCCGTTTTAGCGTGGTTGAGCAACAAACATCCAAACACAAACTTTCAGCTTTATTACCTATATATTAGTAAAATTAACACTCTCACGAACACACGCCTTTGATATATATTTTTCCCCACTTTGCTCCTTTCTAACCCGCTCCCATTAGGAGGTAATTTGAATCCTAGACGCCGTCCCCCGGTTAATAATAAAACAGCCGAATGGGGCAGATTTCATTCCAATCCGAAACGCATCAAGTCGTTAGGAATAAAAAGGAACGCGGGTGCCCATGGCTTTTGGATTTTTTTAGACTATCCTACAATACTGGTTAGTTGCTTCTCCCCTTCTTTCCTTCTTCACTTCACCGCGAGCTTCTACAGCGTGGTTCGTTTGGGTTCCCTCAGGAACTGCATTTTTCCGGGATAAAAATTATGTCCTCCGTCGGGAGTAAAACTAACTCCATGCTAAATTTCATCTACCTAATTCGGTCCAGGGCAGTGGTTGAAGCATGAAGAGGTAGCAGACCGACAGGCAAACAGAGTTACTTCCGCATTTGTATATTAGTATGTATTTTATCTATCCCAGATAAAAATTTCGATATCGAAAATTGAATATTAAATGAGAACGCAACTCCACCGCGCAAATGGGAAAAATTATCACAATAGGTTTTGTGTTTAGCCGGTAATAAGTACAGACAGGTTATCGAAATAAAATAACGATATAATAATCATTTTATATAGCATGTCTTTTAAGGTATATTTTATGTCTCAAAGTTGGTCGGTTTAAAAAAGGAATAATCTGAACTAACAAGTTCTCAAGAATTTTTAAATTCAGTGAATTATAAAGCGAACAAATGTAAAACACATTCCAGACCGATAAAAAAGCGAAATAAAAGCAGCGTCGTCGCGCCTTTATCCAGCATGTCGGGATTTTTATTAAATCTACATATTTTTCATCGACGGGCCGGTTAATTTTATACGTTGCAGATTTCTAGTTTCTGCGAAGTCTTTTCAGAGATTTTTTAATATCATTCTCGTACTAACTAAACTGGTAATGAACATGTTAATTAAATAATTTATGTTGCACCAGATTTCTTAAACAAATAATTTTTAGTCTCTTCCCATAACGTGGCTATTCTAGCGCCGCCATACGGGCAACATTAATTAGTAAACGAGAGGGAACTAACAAAGAATTTCCTTGTCCGGAACGCCTTTATGCTAAAAACTAAATCTGTATTCTCGGTCTAATTTTTTTTTTCGGGTCTGTTGAATTAGTGAACTGGATTTAAAAATGCATGAGTATTTACGTTTTAAATTTGTAGACCTTATTTTTATCTTTGTTAGATAAAAG
This sequence comes from Aethes cnicana, assembly GCA_963971205.1. Taxonomy (NCBI): domain Eukaryota; kingdom Metazoa; phylum Arthropoda; class Insecta; order Lepidoptera; family Tortricidae; genus Aethes; species Aethes cnicana. The sequence goes on along the minus strand of OZ020290.1, from coordinate 123,353 downwards.
ATAATTTCAATGCTTTTCACCTATTCTTAGAAATCTCAATCAATACCTATTTCTTCAATATCTATTTGTAGAAATTCCTTTTAGATAAAAAAAAATATTTACTAGTTTAAAAAATAGATGAAATATTTATTGATAAAGTTGAGCGCGTCTCGCCATCAAACGTAAATAATTAGTAGGCGAGTAAAGAATTATTGTAATAAACGTGTAATTCCTTTTTGGAAATAGTACATTATTGCAGAGGCCGCCAAGTAGCGCATTGCCGGACGAGTCAGTTAGAAGGCTGAGCAAAGCGAAGCCTTCTATTAGTACGAGTCCGGCAATCGCAATTGCGGCCGAGGTATATATAATGCTTTTCTCAAACAGCGAGAAAATACGTAAGGTCAGTCGGGGCAAGTGCGCCAGGATGGGGTAAGTGCGCCTAATATAAATATATCGAAACCTATAAATATTACTCAACTAGTAGTTGGCTGTTTACAAGGTATAGGGGCGAAATAAATTTAGGCGCACTTACCCCACATCAGTATTTACTACTTCCATGATCGTGGATGATTTGGCCATGGAAGTTGTACTTATTACCTCCATGGATTTGTCAGTTTCGGGGCAAGTGCGCCAGGATGGGGTAAGTGCGCCTAGCATAAATATATCGAAACCTATAAATATTACTCAACTAGTAGTTGGCTCTTTACAAGGCATAGGGGCGAAATAAATTTAGGCGCACTTACCCCACATCAGTATTTACTACTTCCATGATCGTGGATGATTTGGCCATGGAAGTTGTACGTATTACCTCCATGGATTTGTCAGTTTCGGGGCAAGTGCGCCAGAATGGGGTAAGTGCGCCTAGCATAAATATATCGAAACCTATAAATATTACTCAACTAGTAGTTGGCTGTTTACAAGGCATAGGGGCGAAATAAATTTAGGCGCACTTACCCCACATCAGTATTTACTACTTCCATGATCGTGGATGATTTGGCCATGGAAGTTGTACTTATTGCCTCCATGGATTTGTCAGTTTCTAGAGGTGACTCAAATAGCAAGCGAATTAAAAAAAACACACACGACAATAATGTTTTTGCTGGCCATGGCCGGCAATGGACAGCCTCGCGTCTTCTTTTTTTGAAAGTAACACGAACATTTCCGAGCATGTTTGAGAAAAATAAATTAAAAATATTAAAAAAAGCAATTAAACCTTTGCATCGATTCATGATGGTAGGTCTGGATTTTTGGGCCACCACGTAGGTATTAGTGATTAGTTTATACTGTAAATTATTCCTTAAGGTATGAAAAGGTGTGAAAAAAATTATAAAATCACGATTCATCTAAATCGCGGGCCACTTAGGTACTACACAACACGTACACTTACGTACAAGTTTACTCCAGAAATTAAAATTGATAGCCTTATCCAATATCCATACTAATATTATAAATGGGAGACTTAGTGTTATCTGTCTTTCTGTTACCTCTTCACGCTACACCTGGACCGATTTAGAGGAAATGTTATGTGGAGATAGTACCAGTCCCGGGGAAGGACATAGGTTACTTTTTATCCGGGAAAAACGCATAGTTGCCGCGGAAACGCGATTACCGAATTCCACACTGGAAAAGAAGCGGACAGAAGCTTGTTGTCAATAAACGAATATTGAAAGTGTGAAAAGTTTGTAATTTCATCACGCGTCCCTAGTTACCCAAACAGAAGGCGAGGGTCAACATAAGAGACGAGTGGAAATGACAATTTCGCACGTGTATCAAACGATGTACTTTCCATTTTGCGAACAAACACTATTGGGTAAAGAATAAACGGGATCACGTTCAAAACGTTAACTTATATTCACACATACCTAGGTGGTATATGATTTTAATGCAACTGCGAAAATTGTCATTTTATCACGAGTCCCTAGTTATAGTAGATTCATCTCACGACTGCGCGTGAGACATGGTAGTGTGAGTGGATACACATATACGGTCTCGCTGTCTTTCCGCTTCACACGCGTCACCACTACAACCATAGCTCACGCGCAATGGTGAGATGAAACTCATGACGAAACGAGACGAAAAATCATGTAAGTATTTTATTTTGAGAACCTACCTACGTATTAAAAAGCTGCTTGTTTTATCCTCCGTAAATTAAAATAAAATAAAACCAACATCTCATATAAAAGGTGTTCTACCTCGGTGAGTTTGACTAGTTCCGCCCCTGACTCCGCCCGGATCAATGCCGCCAAATGAACCGGAGTAATTTAACGACCGGCTTCCTACCCTTGTCTGCTAAGGGAGATTTTACGTATATATATAATGTGTAAACATATATTGTGGAAGAAAAGATAAAATCATAAACGATTTTCCAAGAGTAGGTTTTTCGTACTGGAACAAAACTTTAATCAGTTTCAGTTTAGAACAATGTCATATTTGCTTTTACTTTACGCTCAACAGCAATGGTTTGTATGGTCAACAGTATGGTCACTTTGTACAGCATTGCTGTTGAGTGTATTTAAACTTTTTTCCGGGTCGGTGGTCTTCTAAGTTGGTTAATTCTCTAAATACCTATAAGCGTATAAGAAACTGCTATTTTTATTCGAAATCTTTTTAACAAGCGCAACTAAAGTCAGGTTATTTTTCTATTACTATGGAAGGCCAAACAGGTAGTCTGCTGATTGTCAGCTTAATTTTATAGTGTCAAGGATCCCTGTTTAATAAACTGTGGCTTCGTTGGACAAACAGACCGCGAATTGAATGTTTCCTCTCACATTTGGGGCCGGTATATCCATCATCATCATCATCATCATCATCATTTCAGCCGAAAGACGTCCACTGCTGGACATAGGCCTCCCCCAAGGCTCGCCACTCAGACCGGTCCTGTGCTACTTGCTTCCACCGGTTTCCCGCAACCTTCACGAGGTCGTCGCTCCATCTTGTTGGAGGCCTACCGACAGCTCGTCTCCCGGTTCGCGGGCGCCACTCGAGAACTTTCCGGCCCCATCGGCCATCAGTCCTGCGAGCAATGTGCCCCGCCCACTGCCACTTAAGGCTCGCAATTCTTCGGGCTATGTCGGTGACCCTAGTTCTACTGCGGATATCCTCATTTCTGATTCTATCACGCAGAGAAACCCCGAGCATAGCCCTCTCCATTGCCCTCATTGGTATATCCATACTCATTATATAAATGAGAGAGTAACTCTGTCTATCTGTCCAGGTCTGTCTTCAAACTTCAAAAAGGCATAGTCCCCACGGAATTACGATAACCAGTTCCACGGAATTGCGGCATTGCAGTAGATGTATAAACTCATTTTAAATATGCTTTTAAAACTCAAATGAAATTCCGCGGTGACTACCTCAAGGAAGAGAGTGAATTATGTCACTTCAAACGATGTCATAATGTATTTTATAAGAACTCGTTATTCTTGTCTTGAAAAGTTGATGAAGGAAATAATGCGTTTATAGGCCATAGAGCATGCCTATTTAGTCGTTCTACGTATTGTGACGCGTTTGACAAGAATGTCTTAAGCTACATTTGAATTAAAGAATTATTTATTGAGTATCTTAGAGTACATATTAGTTTACAGTGGTGGGAACCTCTTTTTAGGTTTGTAAATACCTGTGTTAAGAGGTACCGCTCTTCCGGTGGTAATGGTAGGTATAGTACTAAGTTTAATCTTATTATAATAATTATGTATAATCTAATCTTATGCAATCTTTTAATTAATGTGAATTTCTACAACATCAAGTTTTTGTGTGCGTAAGTGTGTGTATTGTGAATATGTGTGTGTGTGTGTGTGTATGTTCTTGAGTGTATGTTTGTGTGTGTGTGTGTGTTTGTTTGTGTGTGTGTGGGTATGTGTGAGAATGTCTCCGATTGATTGTTATAATACACATGCGTATTTTGAGGAAAAAAAAGAATTTGAGAAAGTTAGACTGTGAATTTTAATAAATTTTCGATCTCATAATAATTTTTGGATTTTAGCCACGTACTTGTTTTCCTTTTACATTCGTAGTAAGTTGACCTATAAATATCTAGTTCTTTATTAATATGATTGTACAGGTTTGTGGATTGTGCAACAAATTGTCTTTTTGCGAATACGGTTTTAGTTTGTATGATTTCTACTACGTTTTGTTTCCTACGTCTAATTATAGAGCTAGGTTGATGTTAGTGATTTCCAGACAAGAACACAAATCATTTCGTAGAACTAAATAAAACTTGCATACCTTGGATGTAATAATACTAAATTATTTAAAATTATAGACGTGAAGTGTTTTACGTCAAAAAAATATTAATTAAGATATAGATAGCTAGCTTGTGCCTGCGACTTCGCCCGTGTGAAATTCAGTTATCGCGCACCTGCAGGAACTATGCGTTTTTAAATTTTTAAGTTTTCTCGGGACTCTAACTATTATTACAGACAGAGTTACTTTCGCATTTATAATTGCCAGTTGTTTGATATTTTGCACCAAGCAGGTACCATAAACCCATTAAAACTCTACATTTCTTGTAGCTTTCATGGACGGGGAATTTTGTAAATTTTCAAATCGAATCCTTCGTTTTTTCGGCATTACCCTTTCATCCCCTCCCACCCCCACGTGGTTTTAATAACCCACATAATATCATGTGCGTCACATAAATCGTGAGTTCAAAAGGCCCTCGATGGCTATCCGCTTTCGGCTTGTCAGCGTATAAAAAGATAAAAAAAACGCCAACCAATGAAAATATAGATAGGTTCATAATTTATGTACCTATGAAAAGCTGAAATGGTACATTCGCAAATGGGTAAGTAGGGTTCCATTGTTCGTTTGATGCGGTTGGTCTGAATTACACATTTCATTATTTTAATTATTAGATTTTACTCGTAATATGTCCCCACTTCCACGGTGTCCAATCCAAAGTTCTGTCACCGAGCGTGCGTGACAATAAGCGTTTTTAAAAAAACTTTTTTCGAAACTGTTTCTCAGTATCTAAAAACTCGTCTCGTTGTTGGAAAAATGTGACCCAGCTTTAGTGTCACGATACAAGTTTAACTTTGGATTGGACACCAATGAAGTGGGGAAACATGACATGTATCTACGTTAGGCCGGGTCCATACGAAGTATTATTTATGTCTATGGTAAGTAGCTAAGAAGTGGAATTCTCTACCGGCCGGTCTCTTCCCAGATAGTTATAACTTGGATCTTTTCAAGTCGAGAGTGAACGGGTAGGTACTATCTCAGTAAGAATGTATCACCTTCGACCACATCGTTTTTTACCAAAAATTTTTACCAATAAAAAAAGCTTAAAAACATGCTTAGAATTGATAGCTGATTCTGTGGGTAAAATATTCGTTATAAAACGTTTTACCCTATAGAATTTGGTGGTTGCGCTGGGGTAGTGGGGTAAAATCACCACCTCCGGGATCCATCGCTTCCACACGGAACCTTCGACGTCATTTCATATTCCAATGCATTTTAAATTTGGCTAATGGAACAGTGAGCTTACGACGAAAACGTGATGAAAGCTCTTGTTTTAAATTTAAACTTTCATAGCTTAAAGTGAATTGGAATTGGGTTTTAATGTGAGTCATGAAGGGAGCAAGGCTTTTTAAATTATAACTAGCTTCTGCCCGCGGCATCCCTCGAGGAGTTCGGTAATAGCGTTCCCGTACGTATGGGTTTAAGGAAATGTAAGTTTTGTATTGAATGCAAATAGAATTATGGGACAGTTTCCTTACATTTCATCATTGTTACTGCCCCAAACTAAGCAAGTCTGGAACGAAAGAGGCATGCCTCTTTCGTTCCAGACTTGCTTAGTTTGCATTTGTGGTGTAGCGAAATGCCGTAGTGGTTTAGAACATGTTCTAAACCACTACGGCATTTCGCTACACCACAAATGCAGCTTATTACGTCCCACAGCTGGGCACATGCCTCCTCTCATCACAGGAGGGATTGGGCAATAGTCCGTGCCGTCCCAGTGTGGATTGGGGACTTCACACTCACCTATGAATTAATTCGCAGACAGAGATCGTCTCCGGTCGTCTACTATCTAAAGTCCCGCGCCTTCACATTTCAAAACGATTTTATTTATTTTTTATTTAAGAAGCACCACCAACACTCTCAACGCATAGTTGATAGCTGTCTCAGCACGCACACATCTGTTGAGAGTGTTGGTGGTGCTTTTTAAATACATTGAAGCGGTTTGAATTTTGGAGGGGCGGGACTTTAGATAGTAGAAGATCTCTACGTTCAGGTTTCCTCACGATGTTTTCATTCACCGAAAAGCTTATTGGTAGATTCAAAATTAACATAAGTTAATTTGGAGGTGGGAGCCGGCTTTGAGACGTCCACCTTTTGCGTTACATACGGTAGGTCAAGCCAATAGGCTACCAAACGCCTAGCAGCAGTTTAATTTGACATTTGAATGAAACTATTCCGGCAGAATGCCGGGTCCGGCCATTCCGGTCCGGACCGACGGCCGCACACTATTCTGTTACGATCCCCATCCAAACGGGCTTACTTCATGAAATATCGTTTTATTCTTAAGTCTAATGGCATGTGAGATTTAACACTCCATGTAATTGGCATAGAAATCTTGCATTTCATTTGTTGGCACAATCTATCCTTTGGTATAATTTCTTTAAGCAGACGCTTTTTTTATGTAGTACGGTAAGCTAACGAGCACACAGGTCACCTGATGGTAAGCTGTCACTGCGGCCCGTGGACACCGAAATCTTATGTTATATTTCATATTAAGAAACCTATAAGATCTCAAATGCGTTGCCTACCCTGAAGCCTGAGATGGAATGCTTCTGTGCCAGTAATTTCACCGGCTGCCTTAACCCCTGCCTCACCGGAACACAACAGTGTGAGCACCGCTATTTGGTTGCAGGTTAGCGTTTAAAACGGTGGTACCAACCTGGACGGACCTACCACTAGAAAATAAATATTTGGTATGAAAATACGAATCCTCACTTGTGACCATTTTAATGCAATTTGAAACACGAGTGCCGTTAAAAGCTGAGAAGCTGCATCAGATGACGTCACACGCCGTAGTGTGGGTCTGTACTGCAATCAAATGGACTAATTTAGCGATCACAAGTAAGGACTTGATGGTGTAGTAAGTAAATTGATTCTGGTAGATTCATTTCTGAAGTGTAAAAGTGCCCCATACTTACTGAATAAATGATTGATTGATTGAAGTTAGTTTCCCTTCTCTGGTCCGAATATACATTATAGTTTCAGGCTCGAATCCTGCTTGAGACCGTAAATTTTGCCATTTTTCTTTAGTCCTATTTCATCAAGTATCTTCTGCTTATTTACAAGTATTTGGCACAATCTATGTTTTGCTGGCATAAAGTTATGGTATGATATAAACCGAGTGATTACTTTTAATTGCTCGGGTGAAAAAAGCTGAGTAAAATAAGTTTTCCCATACGTGAGATCTAGTGAGAATCGTTTCTTCGCTTCATATACCACCACTATGTTCCGAATTTAGTCCTGATCGTTACAGCCATTTCCATTAGAGGGAATAGTTATGTATAAATAAATAGAGACGGTCAGCTCGTTTAAAGTACATAATATCTGTTACTCCGTAATATGAAATCAACGTCCTAAAACTTGATACAATCTTGATAAAAAATCGGTTGTCTATAAAGTCGGTTTATGGACGATAATTTTTACGTGATATCGTCATAATAAAACATTAATGAATATGTCCCGTTACTTAGGACATACATCGCCATGAGGACATACATGGACATACATTGCGTTATGTTTTTTCGTGGGCGCAGCCGGCGTTCATCAATCTATAAGGCGTTATCACGTCAAAAAACATATAGACGCTTCGCGGGAAAAGCTTCGAATGAAACCTTGTTTCACCGTACCGCCCATTGTTTTTAATATCCATCATAATCGTCATAATTATTAATGTACGCATACATTATCCCCCGTCATCCAAACTATCCCGAGCGTCGAAGCGCGCCCCAAAATTCGCATCCCATAATCTACCCCCATTATTCCCATAATAGAAGAGGAAAGGGGCCCAATTAGTAACTAATATCCGTCCCCGAGGACGGACCCCTGGAACTGCTATGGAACCCGATATAATAGCCTTCTGGGTTCCATTAATCTGCATTTTATTGCTGATTGACCTAACGTCTCGGATGTTTACTCGCGTCGGCAAATTGTAGTGGAGTTGCCGTGAAATAGGCACGCTGTGTTCTATTGCGATATACTATATTACATTACTTGCCACAGTATGAAGCTGGACGCTTGATATTATACACACCTACTTAAACTAGATAGCGTCTAGCTTAGCTCATATTGAGGCAAGGCTGGCGAAAATTGAAGTCAATTTTTAAGTTCAAGTAAATTTTACAAAAACGTTGGACATTCGATATCATAACCAGTTCCATCCCGGTTCCTAACTCGATTCTCAGCATCAAAATATGAAATTTGATTTCTTCTTTTTCTACACATTAAAGATTAGCTCATGGTGTTCCAGCAATCAATCCAAAAGCATTCTCTTTTAGATTTCAATATTTCCACTTGCGTTGTGATTCTGAACGGTATTACCCTTAGAAATGGTTTTAGGGTCGTACTCGTACGTCAATCTTGTAAAGGGCGAAATGTAATTTTCAATTTACAGGGCGAAGCGTAATTCGCACACATGTGCAATATACAGGCTGACGCGTAGTTCTCGATGATGGCGCCGCGGGGCGCTGATGTGATTGCAGCCTGCAGCGGGGAGCAAGTGGGTCACCTAAATACTCGCGCCCTTTTAGGGTAGCTGTGCGTGTAACTGAACTTAACAACCATATGATTGGGACAAAATGTCACTGAAAGAATAAAATAAACATACAACTTACATATTATTATTATTTGTTGGTACATTTACATGTCACGGGACCATGGGGACCCGGTCATTCGCATTCATGTTGCCGAAGCCAACATGAAGAGGCTTTTAGTACCTTTAACTAGAAATGTGGGATCAATTATTATTACGAGCTCGTTGTGTCCCACTTAAACTTAAACTGTTCCATTGCTGACTGATGACAATGCACAGCCGTAACCACTCATCGTAGCGAGCTGAAATTTGGCATGTAAGTTTCTTGGAGAGTGCAGGAGTTCCCACGGGAACGGAAAAAACATGGAACCTACGCGGTCTAGTCTTATTCGTCTTGGCAAAAACGACATGTGAAATTAAGGATATCTAAATTGAATGAAAAGTGATTTAAGTAGTCTGTGACATGATGAAATTGCGCTTGAACGCCGAAAAAGTTCACAGACATTTGTTTGTCTTTATCATGCTTGATTTAACTTTATAATCATAATCATAATCATATTTATTCGTAAAGCCAATTTACACGTTAATAATTCATTCTTACATTATTATAAATTCATATTGTGTACAATAATATATATAAGTAGGTAGTATATTGGAAATGTTATCACAACTAACTCTAAAATAAGCTTGGAACAAAAATGTTCATCCGAGAACATAATTGGACACGTTGGGCGACGCAAGAATTGCTTCATTTTAATACCGGCACGGCCGACGCATTCGAATAAGATCTCTATAATAATATCTCGCAAACATTTTGATTGCGTCGATCTGTTTTTTTATTTATTTTGTACGCCGTTTCTTATAATTTCAGCTTTTGAGCTATTCATAAAAAAAGAACAATTAAAAAGTTTATTTTTTTAAAAGCAGTGACTCTTGTAGTGAACATAGAAGACGTAAGGTAAACTTAGAATGACAACCTTCAAACAAGTCAACGTAAGGCCGAAATAAGTGTTAAATGCGATAATAGATGTCGCTGCTTGGGTAACCTGCATAGAAATTTGAACTCCATGAGCAACATCTAGATGAAGCTATACAGTACAGGTGAAGTATGAAAGTTTGAAGCTCCCTGGCTATTTTCGATGTACGCCATAATGTAAGGAGATTGACAGTCTTATATAATTACATTGTCTCTGGTCTAAATGACGTTCACTGTTATTCACTTCACTGTTATAAATTCATGATACGGTCGACGTCTAATGTCCATGTTGTGCCAACTCCCGTAATAATCGGAGGCTCTGCGCTCGAAGCTGTCGACCATTATGTATACCTGGGACAAACAGTCCAGTTAGGTAGGTCCAACTTCGAGAAAGAGGTCAATCGTCGAATCCGACTCGGTTGGGCAGCGTTCGGGAAGCTTCGCAGTGTCTTTTCGTCCAAATTACCGCAGTGTCTCTAGTCGAAAGTCTTCGACCAGTGTGTGTTGCCAGTGATGACTTATGGTTTCGAGACGTGGGCGCTCACGATGGGTCTCATAAGAAGGCTCAAAGTCACTCAGAGGGCAATGGAAAGGGCTATGCTATGCCGGAAAGTTCTCGAGTGGCGCCCGCGAATCGGGAGACGAGCTGTCGGTAGGCCTCCAACAAGATGGAGCGACGACCTCGTGAAGGTCGCGGGAAACCGGTGGAAGCAAGTAGCACAGGACCGGTCTAAGTGGCGAGCCTTGGGGTAGGCCTATGTCCAGCAGTGGACGTCTTTCGGCTGAAATGATGATGATGATGATGACGGTCGACGTCAAAGAGATAATTAGGTACACCTTTCGACCTTAATACAACTTTTTCCAAGACACAACTGTTATTTTAGTCATGATGAACTTTTTTTTAAGTTTTAATCATCAAATTCATAGGTACTTTAAAATGTGGTTAGTAGGTACCATAATTTTAACATTTAATTTGTTACTTAATTTTATTTTATTTTAATAATTTTATTTATAGATTACCATTCCAGTAATTATCACTAGTCAATGCATTATATAGTACTATCGTTTATTTGACATTCATGATTATTTTTATTATTTAATAGGTAGTTGTAAAATTGTTTATTAAAAGGATTTGAGGAAGTGACAAAAATAGGTGCTCTTACCCTACCATATACGCCGTAACCTACTGCAGGGGTCTTCAAAACTGCGCAATTGCAGGCCCACGTGGCCCAGTTCATTCACCCCGACCACGCAACACACCAAATCGCAACTATCAACTTTAAAGCAACTGCATACGAACCAAAACAAACGCATCTTCAACTTTGTCGTGTAGGGTTTTTGAGTTAGTACCTTAGTTACTCTTTTTGCGTGTAAGTTTACAATTTTGAAGCTTCTGGGTTCGGATTAAGGTTGGATTGACTGCATGAGTAGGTTGGCTTTGTTTTATGGTATGATCACATGAATGTCGTTGTAATTTGGACTGAAATGTTATGGCGTTTTAGTGCATTATGAGTTGTTGATAGGGACGGCGCAGTAGGGGATTAGACGGTAGGGATGAATGAATAGTAATTCATTACAATAAGTACGTAGGTTGTAAAAGAGGTCATCTTTTGAATATTGGAATGGAAGTTGGACATAGTTTGTATGGTGTTAGCCTGTTAGGTGTTTTATGGGTGTTTTTGAATAACAAAAGGTATTCAGAACGAGTTAGCAGGATTGTTCAATGGCTTCTCTTAACCAATTAAGGTAATTGACAGCGAAGGTGATTGACCTAGGTAGAATAGGGTATTGGGTAAAATATCCATATTGCAAACTACTATAGCTTCTGCCCACGACTTCGTTCGCGTGGAATTCGGAAATAGCGTTCCCGCGGGAACAATTTTTTTTTCTTGTATTTTTTTTTTTTCAAACACAATGTAATAAATGTAAATATTATTTATGAAATAAAGAGCTGAACTGAACAGAACTATGTTCTTTTCCAGGATAAATGGTAGCCTATTTGTTGACCAGTGTTATAAACTACCCCCATACCAAATTTTTTTACAATCAGTCCAGTAGTTTTCGAGTTAAATCCGGACATAAATACATACATTACAGACGTTTTATTTTTTAAATCGTTATTTTGTGTTCAGTATCGTTTATATAGTCTCCTCGACTAAAATAGTTTCTTTTAATTTTCAAGTTTCAGACGCGACTTCTTCTACAGACTTATTATTAGTACAGACTATTTGCTATTTACTATGTTTTAAGACTAATTAAGACTTAAAATATCAGATACGTATAAGTAGACAAAGACTTGAAAAGTTGTCTTAAAACCATATCTAATAAAATATTCCTATACATATTGTCGTTGATTTAAGTCTTAACGTTTTTACTTATTCTTTAAAACGAATACTCTTAAAGTTTTTAGATATAGGTAAACAAATGTATTAAAATAAAGAAAAAAACGTTACTCGTGTAAATGTACTACTTAAACGTTTAAAGGAGATTTGATTTGATTACAAATTTCAAATTCAATCATTTATTCAGCAAATTGGCCACATAGGGGCACTTTTACACGTCAGAAGAAGAATTCAGCGCTTCCTAGACCCATTGCTTGAGAAAAAGCGCCGCAACAAACTCAAGCAGAAGGCCTTTTTTCAAAATTTCCATAGTCACAAAATTTACATTACATGCATAAATTATACATATAGGTACGTACTAAAATTACATTGAAGGGATGTATAGTCCCTAACTTAAACTTAAATCTAAGATCTTAGAGATGTATAGTCTCCAAGGGTCCAGAAAAAAATATATTATGGAGATGGCCTCCATACAAACTATGTTATGTCCGTTTTTAACATTTAGTTTATATTTGAAGAAGAAAATGAGTGCCCGGAGAGAATTGCATCAAAGTATACAATTATATAAAATTATTCGAACACGGAGACCAGTCTACTTATTTGAAAAGATAACATGGCCTAAGGAGAGAACGCAACAAGACCGGGGCGTGAGAAGTATGCATGTTAATAAAGTCATAGTACCTAAACACAAGTCTAAAGGATTCAGAGGGTCATTTCGATTTTGGGCCTCAAAGATCTGGAACGATCTGCCACCGCCGTTACGGAATAAAGTATCACTCCCAACCTTCAAGGAAAAAGTACAGATTAAAATTCTTAAAACTCAGTTATTACCGATACCCAAATAGCTATATCAATTATCAAATATCAATTATCAGTAACAGTCAGCGGACACAGAAAATTACGCAGCCATCCAGCTCAAATAGGAAAATTGTGTTATAAAATGTCATTTTTTTTTTAACTTATTTTTAAGTTTTTAAGTACTTTCTTTCTCTGATTGAAATGTAAAATGTATAAAGTAAAATTTAAATTCATATAGATACATTACTTATAGTCGAATGTTAACCTGAATACTTATATGTACTTATACCTACCGGACTTGCACGTCAGCACTCAGCAGTGAGCAGGCGCGGGCTGTAAACCAGCGCTGGGTCACGTGACCGCAGCACACGCTGAGCCTAAGCCTTTTGCCACACTTTACCTATATATTATGTAACCTTTTATAAATTTAAGTAATTTTGTTTAATTTAAGAAACCTGTAAACCTAAATGCATGTTGTATTTTTTGTATGTTATTTTTCTCTATCGTGGTGTGTGGCAATAAATGGATTATTATTATTATTATTATTATTATTTTGTACAAACGTAATTTCAATTTATAACCCTACGGTATCTTATAATTTAAACGCGCTTATCAAGTATATATTTCTCTATTTATTTATTTATTCAAGCAGTCTCAGAAACGGCTTCAACGATTTGGACGAAATTTGGAATAGGTATAGGGATTTATGGGGGCGACAAATCGATCTACGATATCGATAGAAAAGGGTTTTAGCTACACTCAACAGCAATGAAAACGGGTCACTTTGTATGGAGAATCCTATACAAAGTGACCCGTTTTCATTGCTGTCGAGTGTATTTTCACCCGAGTAAAGCTCGGTCGCCCAGGTACAGTCGAGTTCATTAATAATATGATCACTTTTGAACCTTATTACAAGGGAGCAAAGTGTAAAAGTGTGTATATATTGGAGAACTCGACTGTACCTACTAGTTTTGATGTGGCGATTTACAAACCGACCAACGGGTTCAAACACATTTACCTATAGCTAGAGAATAGATGGAAGAGTCAGCCTATTCACTCCCCGACTATCCCCAACAAACGTCAGCCCGACTTTGCACTCAACGAGGCGCGAAATTCATATTTGCACAGTCTGCCACTGTCGTCGTGCAGATCGAAGAATCCGCCATCAAATATTTGTATTTATTTGTATGGCGAACTTATTTTGTGAGCACACATTGGTTTTGGCGAGCTTATTGTTGGTGCGGGCTGTTTACACTTTTAACCGAATCTCGAATGTTTGATTTGTTTATCGTGTATCTGTGGTTGTGGATTGCCCTCGCCTTAAAGCGACTCTTCGGGTGCCTTCCTTTGTGGCAGTAGCTAGCATAAATCTCGGGTCGTCAAATACTCCTAAACAAAGTTTATACTAAAGCAAGGCCTTCTCTGCGCTTTACCGTTTGCCCATGACTTCGCGCGACAGCGGCGTTATAAATGACAGCGGCGAGCGTTTTCGTTATGGACGGTTGAAGTAAAGGAGCGCAATCTTTATACCTAGTTCCAAAGGTGGACACCAGATCGGGTAGGTTGGAGGCGCTGCGGTCGCCACTCCAGTCAAGCCACCTAGGCGGATAGTCTGCAGTAGCGCCTTCACATGGCGCTGCTGAGCCGAAAACGCAGCGAAAACGGTTGTGAGGAGAGTGTGTTTTGTTGCTTATCAAAATCCGCTGGACACATTTTCAACTGTTTCGCCATATAAGATTGCGCTTCTTACCAAGACACATTCCACACTCCATAGTTTTCGTAATACATTGAACGATTGCGATGCTCGCTTCAGACTCTTCAGAACGGTTAGTTGACAACAGACGCAATGTACGGTCAAGATAGGGTTTCTGTGTGAGGTCTTACTATTTTTCACCTTACAATCCTAGTTTGATATTCATTTTCAGTGTCATATTATATGCTATAATAAGTACCGTAATAAGCTAATGTATTTTTAACGCGCTAATTTTAAAATGTGTCATTCGAATGCCGTGAACGGTTGTAATCGAGTGGCAGGCCTATGCTAGTGCTATCACTGGTTTACTTTTAAGATCATTATTAATTCTGTAATTTGTTTGTTGCTTGTTACTGTGCCTAAATTAATTAAATAAATAAAAACCGCTCACCGCTGTCGCTCGTCACGTGCAGTCGCGGCCAAGCATCGGCCAAGCCGTTATGGCACTGTTATGTTGTGAAGATACCACTGGTAAGTAACCATATCTAAAGATACGTATGAATTGTAAGGGTGGATTGATTCAAAAAGTCCGCTAAAGTTAACGTTAACGTTTTTTTTTTTTATATGACGTTTTTAAAAAGTAATAAATTTATTTATTCAGTAAGTAAGTTAACAATATAACATTAATTAAACTAGGCGTTATGATATCAACCAGAAGTCCGTCAACTGTGCTTGAATCAACCAGGGTGGGTCTCTTAAATGTTTGTTTCCAAGTTCGATTAGTTTTCAATCATTTTCGTTAAATCGATCATATTTCCCTTTCCCGTAAAATATCAAAATCGAGGCGGCGAAATACACAATAATATATAGAATTAATTTCCTTCGCGGGCCCGAAACGTCGCCGACAAAATCTGACAATGCCGTACAGTCGGCCAGAAAAAGATATTCCACTTGATAAAATACATTATTAAATGTACATATGAATATATGTACATTTTAATAATGTATTTTATCAAGTGGTCTCATTTCTTAGAAAACTCCTACAGGTGTCGTAAGCTGTAGCTTAGATATGTGTTATAACGTATGATCACAGAATATTTAATAGTACTACTACATACAGAATGGCCACGGAATCACCCGCCTGAATCTAGCCGGCGCGCAACTCGCGCCCAATTCGCCTCTCGGAGATGGAGAGTGAATCATTGGCTCGCGTAGTGGTACACACACACATTTACAAGTGTAGAGACGTCCTCGCACGCACACAGACGGCCACGCACGCTAACATTGTCACTTCATTCGGATTGGGTTCGAAATCGTACTTTTATAAGCCGTGTCCGCCCTGTGATATGATCTACGAATATAAGATCACAATAGCCTATTTACGTCCCAGCCCACTAACCTGAGCACAGTCACCTCTCATTACGAGAGTGTTTGGGCTATTATTGTCCCCACGCAAGCCCAGTGTGGATTGGGGATTCACTTACATCCTTGAATTACTGCGCAGATGCGTGCAGGTTTCCTCGCGATGCTTTCAATCACCGAAAAGCTCAGTATCAAATTGAATTTCGCACATAACTAAACACAGAGGTGCAAGCCGGGTTTGTACCTGTGATCCTTTACGTAAGAGGCGTTAGGTCAGACCACTACGCTACCACGGCTTTTTACCTTGAAGTCGATCGAACTCTTAAAATCGGTTTTTTGTCTTTTATATCAAAATCAATTGCCATGCGCAAACTCGAGAACTACTGAAATTATTTGGTTAATTCTTTTTTCGTCGTGTTTTTTCGTCTTCAAGCTAAGTTTGTAACAGACACGTGCAAGCATCCGTGCGAGCATCTAGTATATGTATTTTAAAACAAGAAACATAGTTCTTGGGAACAGATAATTGCCGTGTTTATTGGAGCGACGCTTCCTTCCGCCAACTGCCTCAGTTATTAACAAGTTTGCTAGTGTTTCACGTCCAATTACTAGATACAAGGTAATAGAAAAATTTCTAAACTGTCGGAAATGAACAACATTTTAATTATTATAGAGCAACCTACTCAGAGTCGATAGGTACCCCGTTCCCCTCAATCCATTCCCCCCCACTGATAACCCTTATCCCTTTTAAGGGTCCGCCCCGTATCATCTAGGTGGGCACCATTCCCAACTGACCTTTCTTTTTTTGTGTCAAGGCTTAAAAATAAATAAAATGAAAGAAGGTAAAAAATTCCAATATCAAATTCCAAATCGTGTGTCCGTCCGAGTGTACAGTACACTGTACAGGGCGCGGCGGCGCGAAGTGTACCTACAAAAGCCCAAGACTGTCGCTTCCTGCTCTCGAGGGCGCCTTTATAGAACTGCCGA
This sequence comes from Aethes cnicana, assembly GCA_963971205.1. Taxonomy (NCBI): domain Eukaryota; kingdom Metazoa; phylum Arthropoda; class Insecta; order Lepidoptera; family Tortricidae; genus Aethes; species Aethes cnicana. Next base: position 106,452 of record OZ020290.1, on the reverse strand, counting down.
CGACGCGGCGGCCTATTGTACAGCTATATCTGTTAAAAACTTGAGTACTTTCAACATATTACAGGAAAAACTTTGTGGTGACGTTCTCTTTCCCTATTCCGTTTCAGTTTCTTTCTTTTCATTTATTACGAGCTTTCTATTCCATCAATGTGCGATTTTATTTGATCCTAGTATTGATTTCTAAATGCAAATCTTTCGATTGAAGAGTTTATTTGATAGTGACGAAAATGTAAATTTTCATGGGTACTCCGGAGTTTATTATTTTCTCATTTTATTGACTAACTTTTCATTTTGAGCCATTTTAGTATGATTGTTACAAATTTTATATCAAAAACTGTAAATATTTTGCAATTTTAAACTGTTTGAGGGGCGATTTTTCAATAGTCGAATTTTTATTTATGGAATAAATACTTACTGCATATACAGTTTGAATGTATTCAATGAATAACTACTTCTTGGACTATGCTCCAACTACCTATGCCCCTTAATGGCATTCGTATGAAATCAGCAATAATAACCACCACCACCATAACAACAGCCTATTATACGGCCCACTGCTGGGCACAGGCCTCATCTCATCACGAGAGGGTATAGGCGATAGTCACCACAAGGGCCCAGTGCGTATTGTGGACTTCACACACATCCTTGAATTACTTCTCAGATGTGTGCAGGTTTCCTCACGATCTTTTCCTTCACCGAAAAGCTCAGTGGTAAATTCAAATTGGATTTCGCACATAAATAATTTCAGAGTATAGCACGATACAACTTAGAAGGCGCGCGGCGAGGCGTCAGCCGTGGTAGTGGTTTAACCTACCGCTTCTCATGCAGAGGGTCGGGGGTTCGAATCCGTGCAAGCCGGATTCGAACCCCCGACCCTCTGCATGTGCTATACCCTCGTCGCGCAGATAGACCGTTCGTAGCTGTGAGATTCCGGCTTTACAATTGGCTTGACAGATGTCCGAAATTGAATAAAAAACGATGTATTCGTGTAGGAGGCGAAGCGTTGGTGTATGAAACACGCGTCGCTGACGCTTTTCAATTGACGACAAAACGTAGGAGGTTCTCAATTCGACGCGTATATTTATATATTTTTTTTATGTATGACCACGCATAATTTCGTCAACTGTTAACCGATTTCGGTGATTCTTTTTTATTCGAAAGGTTCCAAGGTGGTCCCATTTTAATTTGGTTCAGTTTTGATGATGGGATTCATGAAAAAATGAGGGAATTCCTCAAAATTTGTTAGCACGTATATGATTTTGGCATCAGTTTCAACTTTCAAAGACTACATTGATATTTACGTCCCGTTGCATGGATATAATGTATGGACAATGCAGCCGAAAAAAAAAAAAACCGACATCAATCAAACTCCGACAGCCTGTAAGTCGGTGTCAAGTGAACCGACCCAAAGTTATGACAATCTTATAGTGAACTTGACACCGACTTCACAGGCTGTCGGAGTTTTACTGAAGTCAGTTTTATGTTTTTATTTAAAATTTTAAATGACTTCTTTCGCATAGGCCCCTAGGCATCTAGTTACACAATTGTCACAGTTCGGAATATCTTCAGCAATACAATTCCTACCCCGCCATTCCCAGGTCGTAGTAGATATAAACCACGTACACAGGTACATACGCATATACAGCATGTCCCAAAATAGATCGCCACTAAAAAGAGTGAAAAATACCATTGCGGAAAAAAATTTTTAGTACCTCAATAGTTTCAAAAATTGCTACGTTTTCTTAAGCTGTTTTTAGCCAGCATAATGAAAAATAAAACACGAAAAGCTAATCTTTTCAACAATATGTTTCACTATTAATTTTAATTAGAAGTAATTATTCCCTAATAATATTTAATTTTGTATGGTGCTGTCATTCAACTGTCACAAGATAGTCGTCGAGTAAAGAATTCTATAAATTATTTGAGGTTTATTTTATTCTTTTAATAAATTATACTACTACTACAGCCTATTTGCGTCCCTCAGCTGGGCACAGGCCTCCTCTCATCACGAGAGGGTTTGGGCTATAGTAACCACGCGGGCCCAATTAAATTATACGTACAATCGAATTAAAACTACTTAGAAATACTTAATAATACTTAAAGTTAATCTAAAAACGCACCCAGTGGCATTGTACCGAAAACAGATGCAGCATTTCCTCGTTGAATAGCGATGCTCAAGCGTTGACGTCACCAGGGACCGAAGAGCTGCCAGCCATCTCTTCGGTCCCTGGTGACATCAAATAACCTCTTTGAAATACCTTTGTCTTATTCCCTTATTTATAGCAAAAGTAGCTTCTGCCCGCGACTTCACCCGCGTGGAATTCGGTTATCGAGTTCCCGCAGGATCTATGCGTTTTTTCGGGATAAAAGGTAGCCTATGTCCTTTCCCGGGACCCCAACTATCTCCATGCCAAATTTCATCTCAAACGGTCCAGCGGTTGAAGCGTGAAGAGGTAACAGACAGACTGACAGACAGAGTTACTTTCGCATTTATAATATTACTAGCTTCTGCCCGCGGGTTCACCCGCGTGGAATTCGGTTATCGAGTTCCCGCAGGAACTATGCGTTTTTTCGGGATAAAAGGTAGCCTATGTCCTTTCCCGGGACCCCAACTATCTCCATGCCAAATTTCGTCTCATTCGGTCCAGCGGTTGAAGCGTGAAGAGGTAACAGACAGACTGACAGACAGAGTTACTTTCGCATTTATAATATTACTAGCTTCTGCCCGCGGCTTCGCCCGCGTGGAATTTGGTTATCGCGTTCCCGCGGGAACTGTGCGTTTTCCGGGATAAAAAGTAGCCTATGTTCTTTCCCGAGACCCCAACTATCTTCATGCCAAATTTCGTCTCATTCGGTCCCGCGGTTGAAGCGTGAAAAGGTAACAGACAGACAGACAGACAGACAGACAGACCGACAGAGTTACTTTCGCATTTATAATATTAATAATAATACTAGCTTCTGCCCGCGACTTCGCCCGCGTGGAATTCGGTTATCGCGTTCCCGCGGGAACTATGCGTTTTTCCGGTATAAAAAGTAGCCTATGTCCTTTCCCGGGACCCCAACTATCTCCATGCCAAATTTCATCTCAATCGGTCCAGCGGTTGAAGCGTGAAGAGGTAACAGACAGACAGACCGACAGACAGAGTTACTTTCGCATTTATAATATTAAGTATGGATGGTCATTATTGTTCAGTTGGTATTTTAAGTAGTTTTTGTCTTGTCTTTTTATTCTGGTCTTTGATTTTGCGGACACCCTGTATACAATATGTTCACGCTGCAACGCTATGGGCGGTGAGCAGATACCATAAATCTGTCCTCTCCTGCAACCGTATTCATTTACATACTGCCGCTTGTATGTATTGTTAATTTAATCCAGACTTTTTCGGGTTCCCATACTGTATTGTAGTGGGAACAGTTGGGAAGGGGATGTTTTAAATTTCGTTTCGTTAAAAAAACAAAGACATTAATTTAAAAAAAGTATATATATTGACGAAGTATCTGGTGGGTATAAAACGTCTGTCCTTTTTTTGATGAAGCGTGGTGTATGTTAATATTAAAATTTTGTATGATCTGTAAAAAAAAATACATCGAGCTAACGGCACTTCTAAAGGTTAGAGTGACAGTCGGGTTCCTATTTTTTAATTTACAAGCTAAGTCGTTTAGTCGCGCCTCCACCAAATGTAGCGGGGGGTTGATGTTAGCTCAGGTAGATGCTGCAGGCACGGAGATCAGCGGTGGAATCCGAAGACACGAAGACGATGTCTAGCTTATTAAAATATCTAATTCTTGAAGACTGGCCCTAATACTGCCCTAATACTGTCTAATTGAGAAATAATAGATTTTAAGTTGAATTAATATTATATTTTGAGAGATGCGTTTATTTGTTGAGAATGTGTCAACTAACCGATTGTACTCGGCCAGTCTCCACATTATTTATAAATGCACGCAATGCACACATCAGCAGTTACACGATTACGTTGAAAAAAATGCTTTCTAACCTTCTAAACCTACCCTTAATCTTTTACAATGAGAATAATACAACAGATATTCTAATGAAACAGTATTCAATATAATTAAGAAACTTAATGACAGAAAATGTCCTGGAAGTGACAAAATACGTGCCTCTGATCTGAAATACATTAATGATAGCATAACACCAGTTATAACGCACCTAATTAACAGATGTATCTCAACCCCATTGTATCCTGATCAGCTCAAGGTGGGTGTGGTCAGGCCTATATATAAGGGTGGCTCACACAATGATACAAACAACTACAGGCCTATCACTATTCTGCCATGCATAGATAAAATAATTGAGAGGTACTTTGGTAGATAAATAAATAACTTTTTAAAACAAAACCATATTATAAATTCACACCAATATGGATTTCAAAAAGAGAAAAGTACCTCCCAGCTATTGTTAAATTTTGCTGATATTGTTAATAGTCATATAAACGAAGGGAAACATGTTTTGACTGTTTTCATTGATTTTAGCAAGGCTTTTGATACTCTATCATATCAAACGCTTTTTTCAAAATTGGAACAGAATGGGATCCAGGGACCTTTGCTTAATTGGTTTAAGGACTATCATTACAACCGCTTCACATCAGTGAACATTAACGGGTTGCTTAGTGACCATTTGTTGACAGAAGAAGGCACAGCGCAGGGTTCTATAATCGGACCAACTGAGTACCTTTTATATGTAAATGACATGTGTAACATATTCTCAGATTGTTCAGTATTCCAATTTGCTGATGATACTTGTCTGATGTCAGCGAGCACAGACATCTTAGCAGCTCAAAGTAACTTACAAAATAACTTTGATAAGTTGAGCAAATGGGCTCATGATGCTGGGCTTGTCATCAATGCCAAAAAAACTAAGCTAATGTATATATCATCTGCACATAAAAAGAGAACCGTTACACCAACTCTGGTAGCTCATGATCATTGTTGCATGCATGGAGGAAGTACTGATGGGGCCTGTAGCTGTTCAAAACTTGACCTTGTCTATGAGCACACCTACCTTGGTCTGATCATTGATGATAGATTTAAGTGGAAGCACCATATAGATGGAATATGTAAGAAACTAAGAGTCATACTAGCAAAATTATCAATTTTAAAATTTAAAATTCCTTACTTCACTCTGAGACTTATGTACTTGTCCCTTGCTGACTCTATAGTTAACTACAGTATTAGTACATATGGATGCACATATAAAACATACCTAGATAAAATTCAAACACTACAACTATCAATTCTGAAAACTATAGTGCCTAAAAAAATTAAAGTTCAATATAAAAATAATTATTTTAAATTATTCGGTTTTTGTAGGGTCCTAAGTATACATGATAAAATGAAAATTCAAATTATAAAAGACAAATTTAGCCAAATTAAATCACTAAAAATAAGAACACGTAATGATAGACTAAGGGAACTAGTATACTTATCACCCTACATTTTACCTAGCTATAAGAATATATATGGAAAGTGCACCTCAGACTTTATGCTACCTCACATACTTAACCAACTACCACTAGATATTGTAAAAAAAAATACAGGAAGCAAAAAATGTTAATACATGTGTAAGAGTACTTAAAAAATATTACATGGATTGCTATAACACTAGTGTTATAGCAATCCATGTAATATTAGACCATTACTAGTACCGAAAATGAATCCTTCAATTAAGAAATATAATTAGTCTCTAACATATTTTAAGACGCGACTGACTCTTGCAAATAAGCCTAAGGAGGCTTCAGCAAGCGTAAAGAAATTTTGTAATAGTTATAAGTTTTTTCTCTTATTTTGAATAAATAAATGTAAAAAAAAAAAAACAATATTACTAAGAAAAGAGTCGTAATGAGAAGTTGCTGAGCACTTTAGCTCTCTGTCACAGTAAATTACGGTAACCATATGCAAACCACTTTCATTCGAACACGGTACGGCGACAAGGTACTAAAGTGTGCAGCGACTTTACACTCCAATGCATCTGGGAAAACGGCCAACTTGCAACAATCGGAGGTTGAAGTTATCTAGACATAAAGTTGGGACTTTGATATTACACTAGCTTCTGCCCGCGACTTCGCCCGCGTGGAATACGGTTATCGCGTTCCCGCGGGAACTATCCTATGTCCTTTCTCGGGACCCCAACTATCTCCATGCCAAATTTCATCTCAATCGGTTCAGCGGTTGAAGTGTGAAGAGGTAACAGACAGACAGACCAAGTTACTTTTGCATTTATAATATTACTAGCTTCTGCCCGCGACTTCGCCCGCGTGGCATTCGGTTATCGCGCTCCCGCGGGAAGTATCCGCTTTTCCAGGATAAAAAGTAGCCTATGTCCTTTCTCGAGACCCCAACTATCTCCATCCAGACAGACAGACAGAGTTACTTTTGCATTTATAATATTAAATATGGATGTCTAATCGAGTTGAGACTGAAGTAGTATCTAGAGACCGAGTTATATTTGCAATGGGGACGACCTTTGGGACACAGTCGGGAAATCAGTACTCTTCGAGACTATTGTACCCAAATCCCCTAAAGGTCTTAAAGACTTAAGTACATAAATATATTTATGCCTCATTGCAGAAATCAAAATCAAAATATTTATTCAGCAAATAGGCCAAATCTGGGCATTTTTACACGTCACTTTTAAATGAATTTACCAGTTCACAAAGTTTGCGCCTAGCGGGATTCGAACCCGCATCCTCCGGTACAGCAGGCAGAGTCACTACCAATACCACAAGGAGCAATCCGGTCGTATACATACGAGTCGAGATCTAGTTACTTTCGCATTTTAAATGTTACCAGCCGTTTTCCCGTTCCCGTAAGAATTCCGGGAAATACACTCTAAGTGCTTCCCTAAACTCCTCAAGGAACCTGTATCACAGGGCGGACACGGCCTATAAAACCACTGTCAATGTTTGCATGCGAGGACGTCTGTGTGCGTACGAGGACGTCTGTACACTTGTAAATGTATGTGTACCTACCAACTACGCGGGCGCGTGATCCACTCTCCATCTCCGGGTGAAACAAATGACGGTAAGGGCGAGTTGGGCGCGAGTTGCGCGCAGGCTAGATTCAGGCGGTTAATTCCGTGGTTATTCTATATGTAGTACTATTAAATATTCTGTGCCTGTATGCCAAATTTCAGCTCTTTTCGGCTCAGCGTTGATCGATTACTCGTAGTTAGTCAGTCAGTCAGTTTCTTGTTTTGTATAGGGTCAAGCAAAACGTTCGGATGATATTTTACGCCGTAGAATCAGCTTTCGATCCTAAGCATGTTTTTCTGGTTTTTAAATTTTTCGAGTTGGCAAAAGAAAATTGTTTGGGAATCAGGTATCGGTCACACCATCAATCCCGTTAGTACTGGGCCATACAATCTTTTTTTCCACCAACTCGGAAAAAAAGCCAAAAAACATGCTTAGATACTTATAGTCCCTACCTAGCATAAAAGTAAATTAGCAATTTGTAGAGAGTAGAGCTATGACGTCACTCACCAGTTACCACTAAAACATGAGTTTCTCTAAAGGTAATTAACGAAAAAAACATTTTTTATTGACTGCTTAAACATACAGTCAGCAGCAGAAGTAGATAAGCTGTCCAGGTGTTCAAAATGACCTACACACGACCTTATTCTTAAGACGTTAAGGGCGTGTGTAGGTCATTTTGAACACCTGGACAGCTTATCTACTTCTGCTGCTGACTGTACATAGGCCCAATTTATTTCCAAATTAAGCCTTACTAAAATTATGAAATGTTGGCAATTGATACTCAGGCAGTGCGAGCAGATATTTGATCTTATATCCTGTACTCGACACTACAAACGGTAGGTGTCGTCATCATCATCATCATCATCATCATCATCATTATTTCAGCCGAAAGACGTCCACTGCAGTAGGTAGATGTTATACTCCAAGGCTATCACTTTGATATATACATATTATGCCCATACTGCTTCACCAAGGGTGTAATAATAACTTTAACAGTCTCATCTAATACTACAATAAAATGCCGGGAGCGCAAAAGGGATCTCTGGAATTTTGCGCCGAAAATTATGTCAATTTTATAATGGAAGCCTTTGTGTTCCAGAGAAAATGTTTAGGGGTTCCTGGGAACATACTTTTGCCTTTTAAATATAAAGTATTTCATCATAATATATCTCGTATATTGAGCGTCAGTGTTCATAATCATTACATAGTATAAAACAAAGTCGCTCCCTGCTGTTTGTCCCCATGTATGCTTAGATCTTTAAAAGTACGCAACAGATTTTGATGCGTTTTTTTTTTGATAGATAGAGTGATTCAAGAGAAAGGTTTTAGTATATAATTTGTTATAGTTTAATGCTCCATTCCCGTGGGAACGCTGTAACCAAATTCTACGCGGACAAAGTCGCGGGCAGAAGCTAGTCTTCCAATAAAACTTACTATTAAATAAATGTCCAAGGTTGGTCCCTGGTTTTGGTTTTGCGTTTTCATCCACGCCGTTAACGACAAATTGCCAAAAAAATACACTCAACAGCAATGAATTCGGGTCACTTTATATGGAAAATGCTATACAAAGTGACCCGAATTAATTACTGTTGAGTGTTTTAATTTAGAAGGAAAACTGGAGCAGATGTAGGAAGGTTTACACTACGGATAATAAATCAAGAGATTTGCAAGGGCAAAAATCCAGCATAATTACTATTTGACATTTCTAGTCACACAGTAGCTATTGAACTATAGATAAATGAATTTACCAGTTTCAGTTCACAAAGTTTGCGCCTAGCGGGATTCGAACCCGCATCCTCCGGAACCACAGACAGAGTCACTACCAATACCAAAAGGAGCAATCCGGTCGTATAGATAGAGATCTAGTTCCTTTCGCATTTAAAATGTTACCAGCCGTTTTCCCGTTCCCGTAAGAATTCCGGGAAATACACTCTAAGTGCTTCCCTAAACTCCTCAAGGCACCTGTATCACAGGGCGGACACGGCCTATAAAACCACGATTTCGAACACAATTCGAATGAAGTGTCAATGTTTGGGTGCGAGGACGTCTGTGTGCGTACGAGGACGTCTGTACACTTGTAAATGTATGTGTACCAACATATGTGTATAGATAAGCATCGGAGCCTTGTCCATTACCTATAACTCTTATTTTCCTACAGTTTACTATTATAATCACAAACGGTGACTACACAAATCTGATTCAATTATTCTCAGATAGGGTTGTCGCTTTTCACACGCACTCGTCGTTTGTACGGCCGCCGTCTCGTGAAATCATGCGAGTCGGAATTTATGGAAACCTTTCCGATTTTGCGGAATGTACCTTTATTTGTTACGAAACGACGACTGGTTATGATTGGTGAACTTTTCCCGGGGATTTTAGGGGCGCGCCAATTTTATTGACAACCCTAATGCTCGCTGTATGGAAACACGTCGACGGTTTTCTGGGAATACGGTATTTGAAACCTTTCTTGGTGTGGAATTGAAATAAACGAGAGGTGTTTTTGTGGACTCAGCACAATTGCTGCTTCGGATAAGTGTTTGGGATAATCGTGGAAATCATTGGAGAGATGGATCTTCCGCTACGAGGATTCGTAGCTTTCTACGAGAGTTCGTAGCTCTGTACGAAAATTCGTAGCATTCGAGATGATGAATTTCGTCGGATGATTTAAAAATCTCCACTATTGTCAATAACCGTAAGAATGTCCGTATCAATTAGTCACTATATGGTCAGATTTTAAATAAAATAAAAATACATACTAAGTATTAAAATTAAATTATAGTAAACTTTAAACATTTTTTTAAAACAATCCATCTCAAGTAGCACCAAATCAAGGGTTCCTTTCTTTATGAAGAATCTCAGCTTAACAGGGCTTTCAAAATCTTAAGCTGCCGAAAAAACTTTTGACCCTTACCGGGATATGAATAAAGGTGATAAGGGTATTGTATCATACATAGACGTACGTATTCATGTATTGTAAATCTTTTTGGACGTTTCCTGGACCATTATTGGGGGGAAGAATGTTTCCCCTGATGTCTAGTGACATCTGAGCAAAGTCGGGGGTTGAAGGAATATGTCAGAGTACGTTATAAGTGTTTTTATTACGATACAAAGCAAATGGAAGTATTTTATTGTGCTGGTAATGGAAATGTTTTCCTGTTTTTGTTATTGTGACGGATAAATAAAATAAGAATATTGACTTTGGAGGTGTAGAACATGAGAAAAGCATCTAAATTGAGCTTTTTATTTATTTCTTTACAAAATTATCCATATCCATACTAATATTATAAATGCGAAAGTAACTCTGTCTGTCTGTCTGTCTGTCTGTTACCTCTTCACGCTTCAACCGCTTGACCGATCTGGATGAAATTTGGTACAGAGATAGTTGGAGTCCCGGGAAAGGACATAGGCTACTTTTTGTCCCGGAAAAACGCATAGTTCCCGCGGGATGGCGATAACCAAATTACACGCGGGCGAAGTCGCGGGCAGAAGCTAGTTAATATTATAAATGCGAAAGTAACTCGGTCCGTCTGTCTGTTACCTCTTCACGCTTCAACCGCTGGACAGATTGAGATGAAAATTGGCATGCAGATAGTTGGGGTCCCGGGCAAGGACATAGGCTACTTTTTATCCCGGAAAACGCATAGTTCCCGCGGGAACGCGATAACCGAATTCCACGCGGGTGAAGTCGCGAGCAGAAGCTAGTATTGTATATAACGTACGTAAAGGTTAAGTAAGTGCGTATAATTTTCATTCTAAGTATTTTTTTATTAAAAACACATTCCTGATTAATTACCGAAATCACACCAACTAATGTCATAAAATTAAAAGCACCAAAACACATCAAGACCGTAACTTTTATCGCTAAACTTTTAATCACCCCTTACATTGAAATAGTTCATCAACCGAGCCGGAGTACAATCAAAATCTCATTAAGGAATATTGCTCTTGCGGCTGTGGCTTTAAAGCTCAATATGAGCTGTTCTAATTTAACTTATTTTGCACTACAGGGTGTTACCGAATCTACGTCTGTGAGTGAGATAGCATGGAGTTTATGAGGTCATAAAATATTTTATGGAGCCTCTAGCGGGCTCCGTAAGTTGGTTTGGTATGGTAAGCTGGCGGATTCGTGGCAGAATCTGAAATGATGCCGTGGGAAAACCCTGCAGCCAACCCAGACTAAGCTGGATTTGAAAAGATGACATTACTGAAAAGCTTGAGTGTGAAATTTCATTATTTGAATTTAGTTTTCAAATATAGGTGTTATTAGCTTGACGTACAGTCAGCAGCAGAAGTAGATAAGCTGTCCAGGTGCTCAAAATGACCTACACACGCCCTTATTCTTAAGACGTTAAGGGCGTGTGTAGGTCATTTTGAACACCTGGACAGCTTATCTACTTTTGCTGCTGACTGTACCTAAACAGATACACGTGAAACTTATAAGTCTTATAACACACCTGTTTTTTGTGTCAGAGGCTAATATCTAAAACAAAGTCGGGTTAGTGACACCGCTTATAACTCAAAAACGGCTGAACCAATTTCGCTGATCTTTGATTTTTTTGGATTAGTCTCTACCCCGAATAGGATGCCATAATAACCATTAAAATATCAATAAAATTCACGCAAAAATATTATACAGAAAATATGAATTTCAATAAATTCGCTTTCGTTGTCTTACGCTATTGAGAGCTCACGTCATTCGTTGATTCAATTCAATTCAATCATTTATTCATCAAATTGGCCACATAGCGGCACTTTTACACGTCAGAAAAAGAATTTACCAGCGCTTCCTAGACCCATTGCTTGAGAAGAAGCGCCGCAACAAACTCAAGCAGAAGGCCTTTTTTCAAAATTTACATTACATGTATAAAATATACATATAGGTACGTACTAAAATTACATTGAAGGGATGTATAGTCCCTAACTTAAACTTAAATCTTAGATCTTAGAGATGTATAGTCTCCAAGGGTCCAGAAAAAAAAAATATACCTATATAAAAAAATATGGAGATGGCCTCCATTGTCAAATAAATATAAATTCCATAGATGTCGACAGTCTCAAAATGTCAATAAATAATGAAATACATGATGTATAAAAGAGTTCATTGACTGATAGCTAGTTTAATATAAGCGCAACCCAATATAATAATATGGTAGGTAGAGGGCAGAGGTAAAGTATAATAGAAACAACCTTTGTTTACGACTAAACTCGTATCTGACATATCAGATACGCGTGCCAAAATGTCTCAATTGAGCAGCTATTAAATATCTACAAGAGGCTGGCATTTTCCCTTCGTTTCGATAAAATTCATGTTTGTTTCATATTCTCGTTTTCCTTTGCAAATATTGAAACGTTTAAATATGCATTTTTAGCGTAGGTACATAATTTTAAAGAGAGCAAACAAAGAAACGTGTTCTTTTTGTGAAAGGGGTCTGTCGTTTCGAGTTATTATGTTCAAGCATGAGCAGATCGAACCCCGTACATACTTGAAACAAAGGAAATTATAAAGACTGTCAACATTGAGACGTAGGCGCAGAATATTTAATAGTACTACATTCAGAATGGCCATGGAATCAACCGCCTGAATCTCTCGCGCCCAACTCGCCCTTACCGTCATTTGTTTCATCCGGAGATGGAGAGTGGATCACGCGCCCGCGTAGTTGGTACACACACATTTACAAGTGTACAGACGTCCTCGTACGCACACAGACGTTTGACACTTCATTCGAATTGTGTTCGAAATCGTGCTTTTATAGGCCGTGTCCGCCCTGTGACGTATGTCTACCAGAAAAGCACTGGTGACTATAGGTACGAGTATATGAACAATATCCAGGGGTGCTTGATTTGAGGCGCCATCTGGATATGGGGTACCTACCTAGGCAGCGACATGTCTGTTGTTTATTTATTTAAACTTTATTGCACATAAAGAAAACTTAGTGTACAAAAGGCGGACTTAATGCCTTGAGGCATTACCAGTCAACCTTTAGGCAAAGCAGAACAAGGTTAGGGGCGGTGCCAGAAAAAAAAAAATACTGAATATACTTAGACACTAGCAAAGAACAAATATACTTACATTGTTTATTTCTGATATTGATGCACATTCTCATTTTTCTTTCTGTTTGGCCTTATGGTTGACTGGTAGAGAAAGCCTTTAGGCATTAAGTCCGCCAATTGTATACAATTTGTATGTGCAATGAAGTTTTAATAAATATCGCATTTAAGAGGATTTTTCCCGAAAGTTGGCAACGTCGCATATAGCTGTCAAATGTTTCGCTGTTTTTATTAATTTCAATATTACTAAATTAAAAAATAAGTTATCATTCTATGGTTGCATGACGCGTCTCGTTTTATATTTGTTGGTTAGGCATTCAAATAACTTTAAAATGCATGGAAAATGCGATGGAAAGTTTTCAAAAGATAGTACTTCCATTATCCTAAAAAAATCATGTTCCTAGGATAATTGTTGCAATCCATACTTAATGTTTTATTCAACCATAGAGCATATTATCATTTAGTAATATTCATAAATTAATGAAAACAACGAAATATTTGACAGCTATTTACGACGTTGCCAGCTTTGGGAGTAAACCCTCTTAAAACCGTTCCTATACCCAGCTCAGCCGTCACTGTCACTCGTGCGACGAGTGAAAGAGAAAGCGCTGCGCACAGAACGCCCGATTTGGTTAGTATTTAATGCTTTTAATTTCTATAAAAATACCGTCTAAAAACATGGCATTTATAAAGCTGTCGATGTATGCATATAATATGGATATTTTTTCTGTTAAGTATATTTAGTTTTACACTGTTATATATAATAAACTGGAGTAAAGTTGGATTAAAGGTCCGAGTTAGAGGTTACTTTGGAATTAAATAGTATCGAGCGAAGTTTCGTGAAACGTGTAACGAAAGCTGTCAATGTAATGGAGATATAATCAAATATAACTTTTTTTTTTTTAATTTTAACTTTTAACATTTCTTAGAATAGTATGATCTTACATGAGCAATTTGACGATGCTGGGTCAGGGAACGGCCTTAACACTTATTTTGGGGGTACGCTAATTCATATGAAGGTTGTCATTGTAATACATGGCAAATTGGAGTGCTCTCTATTGCCTCCCTCGGCCCTGTCGACGGAGCAGAGGGCTTACACGATATCCTTTTGTTACGGTACGATCTTTGATCTAGAAATACAATAGGTACAATTTATATGTCTATACTATATGGTCTGGCGTACTTACTCACATCTCCCTTTCGAGTATAGAGATCTTCTACTATCTAAAGTCCCGCGCCTTCACATTTCAAAACGCTTCAATTTTTTATTATTATTTAAAAAGCACCACCGATACTCTCAACGCATAGTTGATGGCTGTCTCAGCACGCACACATGTGTTGAGAGTGTTGGTGGTGCTTTTTAAATACATTGAAGCGTTTTGAAATGTGAAGGCGCGGGACTTTAGATAGTAGGAGATCTCTAACTCATTCCGAATCTGTGAAAAAACCTTCGCGTAGCCATCGCTCCATCTTGTAGGTTACAGAAGCGGTAATCCGTCCATCCGTTGTTTTTCTTTACGAAATAGAGCCTTTTTTGAAAAAGTTCTGGGATTATATTCGAAGTCTTCAAATAGGTATCTCCCTGTTCCCTATAGGATCGCTCATGCGTCAAGTTGAACTTTAAATCTAGCTGCTTAAAGTTCACGCGACGCGTGAGCGATCCTATAGGGAACAGGGAGATCCCTATTTGAAGACTTCGATTATAGCCCCTGGTCGTCTTCCGCGTCGCAAACGGATGGCCAAACGCAATACCGTTGCAGGACAGATTCTATCCTAATATATAGCAAGACACAACTCAGAACTCAGAGCATACTTTTAAATCCATACTAGTCCTTACTAATATTATAACTCCGTCTGTCTGTCTATTTGTTACCTCTACACGCTTAAACATACATGCTTTTTATCCAGGAAAAAACGCATAGTTCCCGTGACAACACGTTCACCGAATTACAAGCCTTAGAAGTCGAGGGCAGAAGCTAGTAAAATAACTTGAAAAAAAAGCGAAAAAAGTGGATGATCCCTGAAAAGTGAGATAACTAATCATCTCTATGTACCTACACAGGGTTAAGCAGGCCGTTTGATCGCTTAATCACGTAATCTTAGAGCAGTAATTTGATTCACGAATATCGAGCTAGTTCACCAAGTTAACCGAGCCAATAAACCGGTAACAATGCGGGCCTCGCCGAAGTTAACTCTAACTCAACCCGCTTACTGACGATAGCTTACAACCATGGGGATAAAAATCTAGAAGGCGTTGGAAGTTGAACAGACAAGGAACGCGGTTTGGCGCGTTTGGGGTTAGATTATTTTTTATCTCGATTGTATAGGCAAACGAGCGTACAGCCCATGGTACAGATGGTTAGTGGTCACTGCGGCCCATGGACACCGAAATCCTTTGATCCCCCATTAAGAAACCATAAGATCTCGAAGCCGTTGCCTACCCTGAGGCCTAAGATGGAATGCCTCTGTGCCAGAAATTTCACCGTCTGCCTTAACCCCCTACCGGAACACAACAGTGCGAGCACTGCTATTTGGCGGCAGGTTAGTGGGGAAAGACGGCGGTACCTCCCCGGACGGACCCAGCACCAGGCCCTACCACCAGCAAAATATGTTGAGTTTATCTATTTTTAAAACACAGGAGGTAGATACGAGTATAATATTGGATGGACCTCCGCCTCGCATGAAGAGGGTTGGCGGTTCGAATCCGGCTCACACCTCTGCTCTGAGTTTACCTATGTGCAACATTTGAATTATTTTTAATTTGGGCTATGCTCGGGGTTTCTCTGCGTGATAGAATCAGAAATGAGGATATCCGCAGTAGAACTAGGGTCACCGACATAGCCCGAAGAATTGCGAGCCTTAAGTGGCAGTGGGCGGGGCACATTGCTCGCAGGACTGATGGCCGATGGGCCAGAAAGTCCTGGAGTGGCGCCCGCGAACCGGGAGACGAGCTGTCGGTAGGCCTCCAACAAGATGGAGCGACGACCTCGTGAAGGTCGCGGGAAACCGGTGGAAGCAAGTAGCACAGGACCGGTCTGAGTGGCGAGCCTTGGGGGAGGCCTATGTCCAGCAGTGGACGTCTTTCGGCTGAAATGATGATGATGATGATGAACATTTGAATAAAAGCATCGTATGGAGATCTGCACGCAACTGCGAAGTAATTGAAGGATGTTTGGGAAGACCTCAATCCGCACTGGGCCCGCGTGGGGACTGTAGTCCAAACCCTCTCGTGATTAGAGGTGGCTTGTGCCCTGTGGTAAGTATAATATTAGTATGGATTTGTATATCTATTCCAGTAAGGCTATATTAACATCCAAGGTCTGCCCATCTACAGGCAGTCAAAGCAAACTGAGTGAAAATATTCATAGCACCGCCCCGGAGCCTACGAGGCGGGAACCGATGGATGATCCTTCCACACGTCTAGGTCCCACTGCTGGGCAATAGGTTTCATCACGAGATATATGTACACATCTACGAAAGGTTCTTGACGATATGCCTTATCGTACGTAAGCATATTTTTATTTTTAATCATCATCAGCTGAAACAGGCCACTGCTGGACGTAGACCTCCTCAAGGCTCGCCACTCAGACCGGTCCTGTGCCACTCGTTTCCACTGGTTTCCCGCAACCTTGTTGGAGGTCTACCGACAGCTCGGCTCCTAGGCATATTTACAATAGGTAGCTATAAGTCTATCTAGTTCCTTCTCCGCCTACATCTAAATTTTGTGCATTTAGCCTGTGCCGTCCAACATTCAAGACGGCTCATTTAAGAAAAAGCATTCTGGACATGTTAATTTCATTATCAAGCTTAAGAATGAAGAGGTAACGCAATTTTATCAAATCGAAAAATATAAGTTATAACGATGAAAAATGTGTGTAAAACTGTCTTGTCCAAAGCCTCGAACATCGCAGGTGCTCTCAAAGTTGTTCTAAACGGTGGGTAATACAGGCATAGTTCACGGGAGCTGGTCTAGGGTCTAGACTTCAATAGGTCTCGCTCTGGCCCCAATACCTTTAGCTCATCACTGGTGAAATAGTTACAGAGAAAACACAGGATACGCTTCTCGAAAATGGAATAAACCATTGCTTTTATTATTATTTATTTATTTTATTAAATAATACAAAAACTTAAACTAGAAAAAGTCCCACAAAACAGTTTACACGGTTTGACTGTGGGATCGATCGGTCTCTACTCTCTTTACAAACAAGTAAGTACTGAGGTAATAATTACTAAATAAGATTAATCAGGTAATTATGCAGCTTTTTACCAAACTTAGCTTTACTAGCCTCCTGCCTGATGTCTGAGTGCAAGTTGTTGAGTATGTAGGATAGGCGTTTCCGCAGACACCTATCGCCGTAGTAATTGGTGACTCTCGGCACAACATACAAACATACATATTTCTAAACAGCTATTAAATAATTTATTTTATTTATTAGGCAGACTTAGTTACAAACTTATTACAGTTTACAAGGTCTTATTGTCTATTAGAATCTTGCGTCCTCTGCTCGCCGTACTAGTATGAACTGTGTTACGGCCGGGCAGGCTTCACCGTCCTCAGATAGCCTTTAATGTAAGTTATTTAACTATAGGTATATTACATTACATTTTGTTTTAAGTAAATCAGACATATGTGCATACAGACTGATGAAATGTAAAATAATAAGTGGAAAAACTGTTGTACAATTAACTAACACTGGTGACATATCCTTAAGGATGTAACAAGCATTCGATTTTAAAAATGTTATTAAAGCTGGCCGCACACAATTCCCGAAAAGCCCCCGATTTTTCAAATAAAGAATTTCTCCAATTATCTGAATAAAGAACACAATAAAAGGAGATCGGATAAATGCCTTTGAAGTGGCGGTTGGCGTATTGACGCTGCCGGTGACAGACGTTCTTTGTCGGCGTCGCGTGAGGCGAGGCAGGCTGGTTTTATTGTTTTTTTTTCTGCTCTTTTTAAACGATCTTCAGTTGGTATTCGAATTTTGAAAAATAGTTTAAGCCCGTTTGCATCAAAAAGTAAACGTTCGTTAATTATGGCTGTCGAGATTTTAACCGAGGAGACAATGACTTTTCTTTATGCGATGACAGCTAGCGCCATATTTAACGGACATTACTCTCTACAGCCTATTTGCATCCCACTGCTGGGCACAGGCCTCCTCCCATCACGAGAGGGTTACTCTCTTAATGCAAAACAATTTTTGTAGGTGAAATATCGTTTTGCCTATCAGTAAGAAATATCCAACCTATGTAGCAGAAATTATAACCAACGCTCTATAAAATGCGACGGTACATTAATAAATAATTTTCTTCCATAATAAAAGTTTTAGACCACGGTTACGTTTATTAAGACCATTCTGACCCAAAGTGATAAAAATGAATGAGAGCTAAAACTAAACAGATAAAAAACTACGGCCTACAGAACGTTGGTATGAAAACTAACGTACCGTTCACCACAAATAATAAAAGGTACAGTCGAACGTAAAAAACATTCGCAATTTCCAATTTTTTTTTTCACATTCTTTTTATTGAAAGTAAAAAGGGTGTAAACGCGGGTTAGTTCGTAAAGTGCGACCGTAAAGAAGTTGCTGATTGTTGTTTTTGTATAAGCGTGTAGGTAATATAATAAACGTTTTGCATAAGGCTTATTACCTACAGCAATTCTCGTGTCTTTGTCAATAAAACCTGTGAAAGTAAAATCATTATTTATTACGTACTAGCTTCTGCCGTTAACTATACGTTTTTCTGGGATAAAAGTAGCATAAGTCCTTTCCCGGAACCCCAACTATCTCCATACCAAATGTCATCTCAATCGGTCCAGCGGTTGAAGCGTGAAGAGGTAACAGACGGTCAGTCAGATAGACAGACAGAGTTTTTTTCGCATTTATAATATTAAATATGGAAGGAAATATAGATATGGGTATGGATTAATATGGATATGGATTTCTTATTAAAAATCGGAACTTTGAGAAAGGCCTAATTTCAGCAGCTAGGTACCATACTTTTGACCCGACTACAGAAAAGCCTAAAGAAGGGTTATTAGTTAAAAAGGTGGCTTTCATAGCGTCTCTAGGTAGATAGGTTCTTTTTTAGGATTTTTTTGATAAAGTATTTAATTTGGTACACATGCCAAAACTTTTAGATACTGATTCACTTATTCTCCTAAAAACAGCAACGTTTCCTTTTTTTACGTACATAGGTACCGGCACGTCATTACGTAACTATAGAACACCGGTAAATGGTCCTTCCAAATACAACTTTCATTTGCAGGAGTAATATACAAAAGTTTTGCAATAAATTAACGTAATATCATAGACAATAAAAAACTTTTTTAATCAATCTGCTTGGAGGAAGATTGTGCCAACAGGCGTGTCTTTTAAAACAGGAGCGCGTTTTTTGGGCAAATATCGAGGTATTTGGAGTGATAAATTCATAATCATAACGGTCCGTTAATATTAACTCGAGATAGAGGAACCGTTAAATTCTTCAGTTTGTTTTGATAGTTAAGTACGAGCTGCTATTAATGGGGGCTACCGCGTGTGAATTTGCCACTAGAGGCGCTAGTGTCGCGTGAGGTCCAATAACATTCACTTTTCACTGGTTTTGGCGGGCTTCGTGATATAAATTATAATTTTCTTTAATTTACCTGTTGAAAAGTGATCTTCTTCGTGAAATTATCACAAATATGGATTTAGGACAAAACGGAACTGCACAACATTGCGGCATAGCTACTCGATATGATGATAGTTATTTATAATTAATAAACTTAATGAGATTCAAGATTGAAAGCTTTGTTTCGGCGCCGATCTTATAAAGTCGCCTTTGACAACTATGCCTCTGGACCTTAGTCAACAGTGGCGCCAACTGGTGAGCAAAGAAACGATAGTCCCCATTATGTCATATGATTTCAGAATGTAATCTGGGGCTATTGTTAGCGTTAAAATATGGATCTCCCTGTTCCCTATAGGATCGCTCACGGGTGCCATCTATTTGGCATAATTCTTTTTGTCCGAAACTGTTTACGCATAACAGGCTTCGCATAATTTATTTACGCCGAATCTTGACTTTGCCGAATTTTTATTAAGCATAATTCTTAATTGGCCGAATGGGTGTTTACCCGAATATTGTGTTGGCATAATGTGGACTTGGCCGAATTTTATTATGCATAATATTGTTTGGCATACTAGTAATTTAGCAGAATTTTGATAGGACGAAATATTGTCCGAATTTATGTCCGAAACAACATTATGTCCGAAAATTGGAATTCCGAAAATGTATGTCATAAACGATTTTAGCTAAGCATAAAATTTTGTATGATATGACTTGTTCAACATACTTATCTTTATTAGATAGAGTTCGGCAATTCACGGTGTGCGGTAACACCAAAGTTTGGAGCAAAGTCGACTCGCATAGGTTAGGTTAGGTTATTTTTTATATAAGTAACGAAATTATCATTTAGTAAAAATCCCCCCTCTCCCTATTTAGATAATCACCGATGTTATACAGGACACTCATTTAATTCAATCGGCGAAAATAAAGGTATGCGAAAGTAGTTTTCGGCGTAACAAATTTCGGCGAAAGTAATGTTCTGCCTAAATAATATTCGGAATTCGAAAATTATGCGTGAATACTATTCGGCGTAAATAGATTATGCATAATAGAATTCGACGAAAAATCGTTATGCGAGATTAGTTTCGGCGTAAACACTATTATGCCTATACTGATTATGCAAAATCGAATTCTGCCAAAAAAATATATGCGTAAACAAGGGGGCATCGCGTGAACTTTAAGCAGCTAGATTTAAAGTTCAACTTGACGCGTGAGCGATCCTATAGGCCCCTGTAAATGTAAAATTGGATATGTAAAAGTACAGTTGTGGAATCGACTCCCGATCTAGTGTTTCTACTTTATGTGATCGGTTTTTTTTAAGTAGGTAGACGACGCGATGGTAATTCATATCAAAAAAGAATCATGACTACTTGTAGGTAATCACAATTAATTTATATTTTTTTTTAATTGGCGGTATTCTTCTATTTCCATCGTTTTGCTTCCATAAGAACGCTTGTATCTTGTAAACGAAAAGCCGTGAAATTGTACCTTTTACTCAACATGAATTTTATTATGAAAATCCACAGAGACGTATAGTAATAGTACATTACAGACAGGGTGGTGAATTCGTAAATGTCCCAGATCGTAGGTTTCTGTGGCCCGAACCGAAGGTGAGGGCCATAAATATGTGATCTGGGGCTTTACGAATCACCGCCCGTGGTTTGTCAAAAGTTTTACGTCTTGCCTTGGCCAAGAGGTGAGATTTTCTCTCCGCGTAGCGGGCAGAAAATCCCACTTTACGGCCAAGGGTGATGTTCTTATCACAGCCTAGCTGCTCTGAACGTCCACGGTTCGTGGATCTTAATTTTCCTACCTAACCTAAATACGAAACTTACAGACTAAGTTTACCTCAAGTCCATCGTTTTTCGCGCTGCTGCCAAACCCCTAAGCTAGCTACCTATCTGGGTACCCATCTAGAAGCTCGCCTAGGACACTATCCTCACTCCAAGGTGTTGAGAACAGCTTCGCCGCACCAAACAAGCGCACCAAGTCGCACTCCCGACAATGTTATGATATTACATACAAAACA
The DNA here is from genome assembly GCA_963971205.1 of Aethes cnicana. NCBI lineage: Eukaryota > Metazoa > Arthropoda > Insecta > Lepidoptera > Tortricidae > Aethes > Aethes cnicana. The sequence goes on along the minus strand of OZ020290.1, from coordinate 84,774 downwards.
CAACTCAACTGGTGACAAATCTCGCAGACCAAAACATACGCACTTCGCGTTGCCGCGGTATATAACTATCCAATTCAAAAGTTCAATTTTTAACACACGCCACGATTCCAACAATGAAAAAGACAAGTCCGTTTTTCAAGTGACAGTTCATGACTTCATGACAGACAAGAAACGTTTCGCTCCTTTTTCACTCCGATCGGGTGCGTTCCGAATTACGATGGGCTCGAACAGGTGATGTTAAAGTTTTTTTCACTTAAACATAAACCAAAACCAATTTACAGTAACATTTAAGGTAACATTTTTAGGTCTTATTACTAAGTAAGAGCGCATTTCCACTCAATCGGAAAAAGACGAAAGAATATTCATCAGTACGCAATCAGCCGGTAAAAAGTTCCGTCCGATTATATCCGGTTCGATCCGGCTTTACTGCCGGCCAGATTGCTCGATTCCTTGGGACGTCGGGGTGAACCGTGCAAGTACAAAAAGCGAGGCGATTGAAAAATATACATTGTTGTGACTTGTGTACAGTTAGTATAGCATTTGAAGGAATTGCTAAAATAATGCAACAATATTGTAACTAACAACGAAAACATGGAGCGACGATCTAGGCCTATATTCGTAGTACACTATAGGATGGCTCACGCGTCGCCTGAACTTTAAGAAGCTAGATTTAAATTTCAAATTGGCGTGTGAGCGATAGCCTATAGGGAACAGCGAGATCCCTATTAAGACTTCGAATATAGGACCAGATGACATACGCAGGGATACAGTGGATGAGAATGGCACAAGATCGGTCTGAGTGGGGAGTTTAACGGCCGAAAGATCATGATGATGATTAGGCATTGACCTATAATAAGTAATAACATATAGACGAACAGTGCCTAACAGAGTATGTGAAAATATATGGTGCAAACTGACATTATAAAATACGTTCCAATAAATAAATAAATAAATAGATAAATATCTTGTGACATTTCACACATATTGACGCCATATGCTAATATTGCTAATGACGCCTCTATATAACGAAGGCCAAACGGGTGCCCGAGCTGTTCGGACAATTTTTCTCCGGCTGATTGTGAATCCTAACTTATAATAGATCAATGTGATTAGGTATGATTCTAACAATGACATTAAGTTAGTTAAGTTTTAAGAACATGTTGGAAACATATCATTTAGCATAAGATTTCTTTAGTTTATAGATAAATACAATAGGGATGACGACAGGGTGAAGAAATCGAAATTCTAATTAGTCCGTCAGTCAGGTAATAAAAAAATATTAGACACGTATTTTTTGTTTTATCAAATTAACAAAGAATGACTAAGTTAAAACGCATTAAAGTTCGAGAGTGGGGGCTAACTACATCACCGTTAGGTATAAATCGTACCTAACCGTGACGTCACGCGACATTTCAACTCAATATATCTCCGTATAAGTTTGATTTCGTGAAAAAAAAAATACGTGTCCAATAAGTACTTTTCAATAATCTTCCTGATAGACTAAGGAAAAAAAAGGAGTCGTCATCCCTATTTAACTACATATTTCAAGTGGGGAGTGTGTTGCGACATGGGCCTAAATATATTTATAGTCAATAAGATACCAATTCATTGGAAAGCGGGCTTTAATCGTAAACCGTCCGAGCACAATGCCACGTAGAAACTTTATGCCAAATTATTGGATTTTTGGTCCTTAATCAGGGGCGTAATAGGCCGCTTTGTGCCCGCGCGATTTGTCACGGCCATTGTGCCAATGGAATTTAGTATCTATTGTGCGGTATGTAAAGTCGGTAATTTATCGGCGCCTTTGTAGTGTTGTGCGTCGATTGCGTGTCTTTGACGGGGCTCTATTCGAAACGTTACGTAGGGATATGGACCTTCTATATACCTACCGTCACGGCGTTTAAATGGAACTTTAAGTAGCCAGACTTAAAGTTCAATTTGAGGGCCGTGACTTTTTGACGTTCCCTATAGCTTGCCCAATGAAATTCCCTCTTGCGTCCAAAATGAGGCCCCAGGTTTATTGCGACGCGACGCTGTGGAAAGCTTCATTTTTAACCCCGTTGCATAAATAGGGTGTTATAGCTTTGACGCGTGTCGTGTATTTTGAGGACAGGTTTGGCTCAGTTTGTAGTGACCCTGCCCACTGTTCCGACTGTCGCGGGTTCGAATCCCGCTCGGGGGCATACTTTGTGTGATGAGTACGAATGTTTGTACTCGAGTCAAGGATGTTTAGTATTTATATAATGTAGGTATCTATGTATTTCTCTATAAAAGTATTTATATCGTTGTCTAGCACCCATAGTACCTACAAGCTTTGCTTAGTTTGGGCAAATTTGTGTGAAATGTCCCAAGATATTTATTTATTAATAGCTTCTGCCCGCGACTTCGCCCGCGTGCAGTTCGGTTATCGCGTTCCCGCGGGAACTGTGCGTTTTTCCGGGATAAAAAGTAGCCTATGTCCTTTCTCAGGACCCCAACTATCTCCATGCCAAATTCATGTCAATCGGTCCAGCGATTGAAGCGTGAAGAGGTAACAGACAGACAGACAGAGTTACTTTCGCATTTATAATATTAGTATGCATTGTTTATTTAAGAAGCCGTGGTGGCCTAGTCGTTCGACCTACCGCCTCTCATGCCGAGGGTCGGGGGTTCGATTCCGGCTCGCACCTCTAAGTTTACTTAAAATTAATTAATTAATTAAAATCATTTATTTCGGACTAGGTACTTAGTCCATAAGTAAGTAGGTACAATTACAAAGTTAGTCAGTTAGTTATCATTTTATTATATTAAAAACATTATTAAAACATTAATATTATTATGTCTGTTACCGTTGCGTTTATAATGTAAGTACCTAATGAAAATGGTTATTTTTACCAATATCGACATTGGTAATAATATCACCTCCTATCCTCCTATTTAAAGTGACAATTAAACTTTCATAAGGACACCATTTCGTAATGGCCTCTGTTCTAACCAGTGCGCCGGTTCTAGTCAACACAATAAATCGCGGTTATAAGGGCGCCTGCACACGTGACCGCCTCGGCACGCGTCTCACGTCCGCGCACGTATGAAATAGCCTTTACAGTGCGAGCTACGGGCGACCAGCGCTTTGAAATGATGCTGAACATTTTTTTTCTATAATTTCATTGATCATTAATTTAGCAAAGTTCGCCAAAAAAAACTGGTCCACCACCACCTTTTTTTCTACTTTTTTTCATTTTTTCATTTTTCACCTAGGTACTCCATCCAATAGCTCGATTACCTCCAGTCGGAGGCTATGTTTGCTGAATAGATTAACCCACCAAAAATATTTTCATGTAAAATCAACCCAGGCGTGGCGTTGTGGTGTCGAAGAACCCAGATGTAGCCAATTTTTCATCATCATCATCATCATTTCAGCCGATAGACGTCCACTGCTGGACATAGGCCTTCCCCAAGGCGCGCCACTCAGACCGGTCCTGTGCCAGGTCGTCACTCCATCTTGTTGGAGGCCTACCGACAGCTCGTCCACCGGTTCGCGGACGCCACTCCAGGACTTTCTGGCTCGATCGGCCATCAGTCCTGCGAGCAATGTGCCCTACCCACTGCCACTTAAGGTTCGCAATTCTTCACTGAAAGCCAATTTTTAACTGTTTTTTTTTTGTCCTACCCTTTCGATTAAGTAGGGGTTTTTCCTTATTTTTTTAATGTCAAAGGTAGCAAACATGGAAAAAAACTTCCCCTTTTTATTTTATTTTAAGTCCGTAATAAAGTTTGTACAGATTTTCTTTGACGCCTTAATCGCTGATTATTTGTACCAAACATCAAATCCAGTCCAGCTGGACTCAAAAATAAAACAGAACGTTGTAAATACAGCGATAGTAATAGAATTTTAAAATATTTGTGTTTTCTTTACCGGGCCAAACAAATAACCGGTATATTGGGAAAACGTTTTATTTATTGAGGAATTTCAGACTGCGATATGAATGCATGTGAAGAATAATACTGCACGTTACGTGACTGACTAAATAAATTTATTTCATAAACTTAAATCTGAACAATATAAAAACAAAATTATAAGTTGTAAATATTTTTTGTTACTATTTCTTATCCCAAAAAATAAAGCTAACACATAGTTTTAACTTTAAATCTAGTATTTTTGTTAAAAACTAGTGCAATAAATCAGAACATGAAAAACGTCTAGCCCCCACGGCGACCGGCAGCGACTGTCTTTTGTCCGTCAAATTACCCGCAGTTCGGAATTCAAAAATGTTTCGTCTGCGTCCTGCGACACGACCAATTTTCGTCTCGCCAGCCAGTCATAAATCTATCCACAAAAGTTGACATGTACAGTAGTACAAATACTTTTTATTTTAGAGTACTTACATTTGTAGAAATTACACGAATAGAATCTGTAATATAGTTGGTATATTTGTAGGTTTTATAGACAGTTTTTATTTCAGACATAGAATCAAGGAAATCATCGATTTACTGGTATTCCGCCAAGGAATCCATTCGAGGTCGTTAGTCAGTACGGTTTCCTTATTTTGAATAAATAAAAGAGTTTACAATACAATACACTTTACATTGCTTTATGACAGCAATCAATTTGTTTTGAAGAATGCCTTCCAACTTCCAATAACTTTTATTGGAAATTGAATTGATCCACAAAACTGATGATTAAAATACTAAATAAACAACACTAATCTTTGAAACGAAATCCTGAAACATCATCCGCCATGCCGGTCACGGTACGAAAACACAACGAATTAAGCGTTCCGATAAAATTCAAATAAAATGTACCGTTCCTTTTTTAAAGAGGCACGTTTTAAACTTATCTGTGAAGAGTCGGACCATAGAGTCGGCAAAGGACGGGCTCGCACGGCAGAGCGCGATAACTCGAACGTTTTAGTGCTGGCTGATTGTAAGGAATAGCGGCCGACACGTAGATGTAGAATCGTTGAGGCCTTAAAAGGCGAAACCGTTTGGACATGGCCGGGGACATTGTAGAGTTTTACTTGACTATGCGCTGCTCACTGGCAGTGTGGAATGTGTGATGTATAGTTTTAAAGTTATCGTTATGGAATCTGTGACTAAATGAGACATCATTTTGATTTTAAACTTTTTCAAATAAGTAGGCTGGCTGGTATAAAATTAAGCTGGACTTCTATGATGTAAAGTAAGATTAACTTTAGTTAAAATAAAAATAAAACTAAATAAAAAATAAAAAAGCCTTTATTCTACCATAATTTTGTCTTTACATTCTTCCAAATTATATACAATATCTCTATAATTATTAATTGATTATTTAATTAGTCACAATTTTGTATTACCTATGTGTATTCAAGTATTCTTGTCATAAATTATTAGCATGTATGTATAATATGTCACTTTATATTTTAATATTATTTATTATGATTTAGTTATTAGAATTAAACAGCGTCTGAAGGGCCTTAAGGACTGGTTTACCACCCGCCTTCAGGAGTTCGGCTGTAATTCCGTCGTCACCAGGGGCTTTGCCGTTCTTAAGCTGTTTGAGAGCCATACTAATCTCGTACAGGCTGACGTCACTCAGAGGGCAATGGAGAGGGCTATGCTTGGGGTTTCTCTGCGTGATAGAATCAGAAATGAGGATATCCGCAGTAGAACTAGGGTCACCGACATAGCCCGAAGAATTGCGAGCCTTAAGTGGCAGTGGGCGGGGCACATTGCTCGCAGGACTGATGGCCGATGGGGCCGGAAAGTTCTCGAGTGGCGCCCGCGAACCGGGAGACGAGCTGTCGGTAGGCCTCCAACAAGATGGAGCGACGACCTCGTGAAGGTTGCGGGAAACCGGTGGAAGCAAGTAGCACAGGACCGGTCTGAGTGGCGAGCCTTGGGGGAGGCCTATGTCCAGCAGTGGACGTCTTTCGGCTGAAATGATGATGATGATGATGATGATGAGTTATTATAAGAAGATTATTAGTTTTTCCTTTATATATACTATGTGGTATTTATGGAAATCGCCTCTACGGCGTAGGCCTCCCCCAGTCTCCTCCGGGCCGCCCCTCTGACGGAAGATATCTTCCCATCGTTTTCGTGGTCCGCCTCTCTTTCTTTTCCCATCGCGAGGGGTCCAGTCTGTTACTAATTTTGACAGTTTGTTGTTATCCATTCTACACACATGGCCGCCCCATTTCCATTTTAATTCTCGAATTCTTTTTTTTACGTCAGTCACTTTTGTTTTTTTCCTTATGCGTTCATTGCTAATTTTATCTGAGTGTCGTATACTTACCTAACATGCTTCGTTCCATTTTTCGTTGGTGAATAGCTAGTTGTATTTCAGCTCTTTTTCGTAAAAATAAAACTACTTAACGCATTCACTGCCACTTCTTTTTACGAACTTTCGCCAGGTGCCACATCTGTCATTAAGGGAACATTGCAACGCACATGTGCGTTCGAGGCACTGCGGGAAAGTCAGCAAAACGCATATATGCGTTGGTGGCAGTGAATGCCTTAAACATTAAAAAAAATGAAATCGCCTACTTGACTGTTATCTCACAATCGCATGGAACTGAAAGTTGTTACCAAGAAAATTATAACTTTTTGTTAGAAACTATGCCGCCCAAAACACAAGAATTAACCTTTAAACCGCAACTATTTTAACCGTGGTATTTTAAGTTTTTAATTTGGCTCGGGATCTCATGGCGTCCCTCGGACACTTAAGCTGCCCTTTCAACGGACCCCAATAATCTACGCACAGGGTGATGCTTTATTCCATTTGTATGTAGGGATTGTAGGGACAGCTTTGGGTCATTCGTTTGAAAATGTACTAAAATGAGAGTATATCCGATTCGGGCGAAGGAAGCCAAGAAAAGAAGTTACGGTTACCTCAGTTTATGCTATACATACTTACGTACCAACTTAATGACAGTGAGCGGGGCACATTTTCTCGCAGAACTGATGGCCGATGGGGTCGGAATAGTTCTAAAATCGTGACCTCGAAGTGCATAGAGATGATCCGAAGTATCGGTAGAGCTTAGAGATCGCACTACAGATCGCTGGTCACTGAAATCCGGTAAATACCAGTGCAGTGATTCAGGTACAATCATTTAATTACTAAATTGGCTTACATACGGGCACTTTTCCACCTCAGAAGTGAATGACCATTTTCTAGGAGGAAGTTGCGAAACAAATCGCTGGAAAATTCTTTTTCTGACGTCTAAAAGTGCCCCTATGTGGCCAATTTGCTGAATAAATGATGGATTTTGAATTTTGAATTTCAAACTCAGCAGAAGGCGTTTGAACAAGATCGGTCTAAATGACGAGCCTAGAAGGTGGCCTATGTCCAGCAGTGGATGTCTCCAGCTGACATAATTATGATGATAAAATAAAAGTAGCTATTATCTGGATCAGCCGGTGGAAACTCAAAGCGGCGTTCACCTCGGTATCCGCATTTTTGAGTTGTGGCCGTGGTGGCCTAGTGGTTTGACCTACCGCCTCTCATGCAGAGGGTCGCGGGTTCAAATCCGGCTCTTACCTCTGAAATTATTTATGTGCGAAATTCAATTTGAATTTACCACTGAGCTTTTCGGTGAAGGAAAACATCGCGAGGAAACCTGCACGCATCTGCGAAGTAATTCAAGGATGTGTGTCAAGTCCCCAATCCGCACTGGGCCCGCGTGGGGACTATAGCCCAACCCTATCGTGATGAGAGGAGGCCTGTGCCCAGCAGTGGGCCGTAAATAGGCTGTTGTAGTAGTAGTAGTATCTTCAGTCTGTTATCAATCTTGCTTCTATTATAAACATGAAAGTATACAAATAAATAATAACTTTCATACATACATTATTTCTCAAACACCCTGTACATTACGCACTCGGAGATAATATTAATTACTTTGCGAGCTTGTGTAACATCTCCGACCACTGCTCAGCTGAAATAGCTCTTAATGGCCAGTGATAAGGGCGCCGTTATTACTGGACATGTTTTGATGAATCCATTGGTTCACGTAAGGGATCAGTCCTTTGGGGAGGTCGTTTGATTATCTCCGTCATTAGGAAACTCGTGAAAAATTATCATAATTAAAACTAATACGGTCTATTATAATATTAGTCCAAGGCTACTTTGCTGGAAGTGAGCTATAATGAGATCATTACTGATATGAGTGAGACCTATCTATCTAGATGAATTTGATAGACCCCGGTAAACCCATATCCATACTAATATTATAAATGCGAAAGTAACTCTGTCTATCTGTCTGTTACCTCTTCACGCTTCAACCGCTGGACAGATTTGGATGAAATTTGGTATGGAGATAGTTGGAGTCCCGGGAAAGGACATAGGCTACTTTTAATACGGTTATCGCGCTCTCGCGGAAACTATGCGCTTTTCGGGTGAAAAGCGCATAGTTTCCGCGAGAGCGCGATAACCGAATTCCACGCGGGCGAAGTCGCGGGCAGAAGCTAGTATTACCATAAGAGAAGTAATGTACGAGTAAATATGGAGGGTTGAAGTAAAGGAGCGCAACCAAATCGGGTAGGTTGGGGGCGCTGCGGTCGCCAGAAGTGTCAAGCCACCTATGCGGATAGTCTGCAGTAGCGCCTTCAGATGGCGCTGCTGAGGCGAAAACGCAGCGAAAACGGTTGTGAGGAGAGTGTGTTTTGTTTTGTTGCTTATCAAATCCGCTGGACACGTCTTCAACAGTTTCACCATATAAGATTGCGCTCCTTACCAAGACACATTACACACTCCATAAATGTAAACTTAAAATGACAACCTTTAATCAAATCAGCGTACTCCCGAAATAAGTGTTAAATGCGATAGATAATACATGTTACTGCCGCAAATGCATACAAACGAATACAAATGCTGCAGCTTGCATACAAATTTGAACTCCATGAGCAACATCTAGATGGCGCTGTACAGGCGAAGTATGAAAATTTGAAGCTCCCTGGCTATTTCCGATGTACGCCGTAATGTAAGGACATTGACAGTCTTATATATTTACATTGTTTCTGATATTTCACATCCAAATCGTTAGAGCCGTTTTGCGATAGTTTTTAACTTTGTGTGGATACATGTAAGTTACATACGCCTTCGTGTAGGTATTAACTACATATCGTATTTTTATTTTGGTCCATACCGCTGCACCGATTCGCGATAAATCGTAGTATACTGGTGTTTAGCGGTAGTTACATACAGTAAGGTGTTCAGCGGTCTTAGCGTGAAGAAGTGACAGACAGAGCTACTTTCGCATTTATAATATTGAGTAAGAATATTCATACTTATGGTACCGTGGTGGCCTAGTGGTTCGACCTACCGCCTCTCATGCCGAGGGTCGGGGATTCGACTCCGGCTCGCACCTCTAAGCTTACTTATGTGCGAAATTCAATTTGAATTTACCACTGAGCTTTTCGTTGGAGGAAAACATCGCGAGGAAAACTGCACGCATCTGCGAAGTAATTCATATATGTGTGTGAAGTCCCCAATCCGCACTGGGCCCGCGCGGGGACTAGTAGCACTACCATGAGTTTGCAGTGACCGTACTCGCTAGCGACTACGTAAAGGATTTGTATGAAGAATTTTAGTTCAACGAGTGACCGCCAGGGGCGCTGTACTATTCTTCATACATACGTAGTCGCCTTTACGTAGTCGCTAGCGAGTAGAGATCTTCTACTATCTAAAGTCCCGCGCCTTCACCTTTCAAAACGCTTCGATGTATTTAAAAACACCACCAACACTCTCAACACATGTGTGCGTGCTGAGACAGCCATCAACTATGCGTTGAGAGTGTTGGTGGTGCTTTTTAAATAATGATAAAAAAATTGAAGCGTTTTGAAATGTGAAGGCGCGGGACTTTAGATAGTAGAAGATCTCTACGGTCACTGATGGTATTGCTACTGTGCCCAGCAAATAGGCTATAGTAGTAGTAGATTCATACTTAGGTAACATAAGTATTACACAACGTATTGTTGCTCTGTTATTGCCGTGAACAAGATAGGCACAGCCCAATACCGTCGCAACCACAAAGCATTGAGACGGCTGCATAAGAATCGTGTGCACAGCCACCTGCAATATCCGCCACCGGCTCATATCCGCCCCAAGCGCATGGCTGCAACCGGCAAACAGGAATCCTCACTGTCAAGTCTTCAGCCGGAGCCTCACAGCAGACTAAATCTCAAGCATCTCAAGATACTTGTTTTTATATAGAAAACCTTTAAAATTATCTTGCCGCATTCTAAGCAGAAAAAAAAATGCATTTTAGAATAAGTGGACCCATAATTATAAAAAAATAATTAAAGTATATGGTTAGTGAAATCTCACATTATGAAAATACAGCTTTTTTAAATGATTTAATTTGAAAATGTGTATCTACCCAACAAGAGTAAATTTCAGTTGCAGTACTATGCCCATGATTATACTGCTTCTAGCCTTATTTCTTGAGAATTGTTATTATAAATAAACATATTCAATGTGCGGAATGTATATACATATATATATATATATATATATATTTCTTTTTTTTATATAAAAATCAGTTAAGTTCTAACCCATTATTATATAAAATTGCTTTGTATAAGAAAATGTAATTTTAATAGTATTATGTGCTACTTAAACATTACTTCATTGATTGTTTGTTTGTTATAAAACTGGAACATAATTGCCATCACTATATTGACGTCGGATGGGCTTAAAATCAGCATTATCTGTGCCCATACCCTTTTTCCATAAATGTCTCTATGATTATTTGTTAAAGCTAAGGAATGTTGCATGCTGGTATGGAAAATAAACGAATTTGTATTTGTATTTGTATTTAATTTCATTTTACACTATGTAATGACGAAAAGTTAAAAAAAAATGTTTTTTCTGCTCTACTGTAAAATTTGTCGAAACTGAGTTACTTGATTTCTTTTTAGGGCAGCCGAGCTACGCCGCTTAATACAATCGCTTCGTATCGAAATTTTGGTGGATTTATTATTGGGGCAATTTATAAGCCGGACATACATACCGTACGTGACTTGTATATACAGACTTGTTATTAGTATCAGGAACTTTACGATCTTATACCACCATCTACTTTTTATCATCGGACTACTAGACGACGGGAGGGCTTCCATCATCATGTAGTTGAGTTCCCCATGAGTCGAACAAAGCGATGCGCTAAATCTTTTCTTGTTCGCACTGCTGACTTTGGAATTCCCTCCCTGCGTTTGTGTTTCCCAGTTCCTATAATCTTGGTGTACTCAAGTCTAGTGAATAGGCATCTTCTGGGTAAGCATTCCACCTTAGACCCTATCATTACTTTCCATCAGGTGTGATTAGGGTCAAACGCAAGCCTATTCGTAATAAAAAAAATAGATTTATATACTTACAATGAACCCACTTTTAGAGTGTGCGGACGTTTCGTGCGCCGCAGTGGGTTTCCGGCCTTAGGGACACGACTGAAGGCGACTTAGTTGACGGACGGTTTGAATCAACCCACCATTAGACAACCACTACGTCAGGTGTATACCTACATGTAGAAGCGTCAGCAAATTCTGTCTATCAGTCATTGACTAATAATAAGTAACTAGCTGACCCCGCGGACTTCGTACCGCCTTAGTTTTTTTTTATAAACCTCACGGAGCCCGAGACCATTCCAACGAATGCAAAACCGTGGAAATCGGTTCGTGCGTTCTGGAGTTATAGCGTCAGGAAGGAAAACCCGACTTATTTTTATATAGTAGACTAGCTGACCCCGCGGACTTCGTACCGCCTTGGTTTTTTTTTATAAACCTCACGGAGCCCGAGACCTTTCCAACGAATGCAAAACCGTGGAAATCGGTTCGTGCGTTCTGGAGTTATAGCGTCAGGAAGGAAAACCCGACTTATTTTTATATAGTAGAGAAGATAACATATGGACGAACAGTGCCTAACAGAATATGTCAAAATATATGGAGCAAACTGACATTAGAAAATACGTTCCATTATGCTAATAACGCCTCTATAACGAAGGCCAAACGGGTGCACGAGCTGTTCGGGCACCCGTTTTGACGGGGACATTTTTCTCCGGCTGATTGTGAATCCTATGGTATCAGTAGACTACGATATACGAAGAGCAAAATGACTCTTTGTATTACATAAAGTAACTCTACATTCGTTCCTTTTTATACAAAACACGCTCTGTTCCGGATACTACATTATGTACCTACGTCTCGGAAATCCAACATGGCAGCGTTATCTCCGAGATGAAATCCTAGCAGCATCCCCGCTTCGTGGCCCTTTGATAAAACCATAAACAAAACGCGACTGCATCCCTCTTTTACGGCGCCCACCACGTGGACACGATAAACTGTTTATTCAATTGTAATATTTGAACTCGTAATGCCCAAATTACGGAAGGCATTTCTTTAAAAAAAAACACACGACTGCAATATGGACGGCATCCAAGCATTCAAAGCCTAAACACGAGGACATTATTTTGAAATATGGCGTGAGAAGCACTCCGTTCAAAGTCCCGGTTTGAAAATTTATAACGTCGTAAATCATGCTTATTCATAGGTGTTTTGCGCTCACGAAACTCATATTGGATGCCGTACCTTCGGTCATTAGCCCGGCCTGAGGATTGTGAAAACACCCAAATTAAAAAGGTTCCCATTAAAAAAATACGCCGGGCGCCGATTTGAAAATGGAATTTGGCATTCGAAGATTAATTTGGCAATTCCGATTGGCTGACGCGTTGCGACGGGTGTTTTATGGTCGCTTAGGTATTTTATTACACAGATATAGATTAATTCAATTTCAGCTTTCATTATTTAATATCATTTGCAGCATCTCAGAAGCCACAAACGATATTGTGATTGAAAAATTGAGACGTAGGTACGGTTTGGAGTTCAATTTATTTTTATTACGCTTCATCGAACATTTTACCAAGAAATAAGTATATTTCAATTCAATTCTCGATAAACAGTGTGTGCAATCCACTCATAGAAAATCGTCGGTCACTAAATGCATTTGACGTCGAATAACTCGTAAATAGAAGAAAATGCAATATCCTACTCAATATCCTTTAGAGTTTTCTCTTCTTGTATCTACTGTCTCATATTCATATGTCTACTTTCAATCTTATCAGTCAACAAATTGTTGTACGTATTTTACCGAAACGAAATCAATGTTATATCCATTGTCAACACATATTTCATAACGTAAATTGGTACTTTAATAAAAACAAAAATAAGCCGAAATAATTAAAACGAAGATCTTAATTTGGCACAGGACAACCGTCCGGAAAAAATAACTTTACCTATTTCATATTTTCACAGCCATCCTCATGATTTATAATAGGGATGCCGGAACTTGCCGATTTTTACGAGGATCGCTTGATTTAATAAAACACTCTATCCCAGACCTATCAGCGCTATGGTCTAAAAAGAGGACGTTTACTTTTACAACACTCACTAAAACTTTTTTTATGGCTGGCAACACTCGTAAAAGGTATAAATAAAATATAGCGCGGCAACACTGACAGGGTGGGGGGGGGGGGGGTATCGCAATAATTTCCACGTTTTTGGCGATTCGAGAGGTTGCCTCTTTTCGATTATAATTTATAGCTCGGAATGAGGGCTGCCGCGTATCGTGGCAATGCCTGGGCGTATATGCCGTCATAAATGCTGTCATAAAATTGTTTGCGCGAACTGCTCAGTAATCAGATCACGTTTGACTAACCGCTCTATGCGAGAGTAAAAAATACTGCTTCGTCTTGAGGAATAACTTCGTGATACTCCGGTTCTTGTTAAATTCTTAAACCTTAGGCCGCTCTTATACCCAGCTCAGCCGTCACTGTCACTCGTGCAACGAGTGAAGGAGAAAGCGCTACGCACAGAACGTCCGATTTAGTTAGTATTTAACACGTTTTAATTTCTATAAAAATACCGTCTTAAAACATGGCATTGATAAAGCTGTCAAATTATGCATTTTTATATGGATATTTTTTTCTGTTTTGTTTAGTTTTATACTGCTTGATAATAATAAACTGGAGTAAAGTTGTATTAAATGTCCGAGTTTGAGGTTACTTTGGAATTAAATTGTATCGAGCGTAGTTTCGTAAAACATGTAACGAAAGCTGTCTAATTATATATAATTATGATATAATCAAATATAACATATGTTTTTTTTTCATGTTTTTAGCTTTTAGCATTTCTTAGAAAAATATGATCTTACATGCTGGGTCAGCGACCTGCCCTAAAACCAATTGACGCCAAAAACCAAAAAAAAATACTTACGCCTTTTGTACCATCATAATAACCGATTGCGATTTGTGTAGCTGCAATTTCACATGAAATATGTATTTACCACCTACAGTCAAGACAGTTTTGTGAAATTCTTCGTAGGTGGTACCGCAGGGTCTCCAATAGTACAAGATAAAATTGTCTCCCCTATTCTAAACGTCGAGATAAAAACGGCTGACCATTCAGTGACCTCTGACCCTTTACAATCAAATGAAGGGCAAGGGACGAATAAAGTTGGAATGTTTGACAAATTTTGTCATTGACCCCTGGAAATGGGGAATTCTAAAATAGAAGCCGTGTCTCAGGTAGTAAAACGTTAGAAAATGGGTGGTGGAGTAGGGGTTTTAACTTTCATTCTATTTTAAGGATCAAATAACTCTAAATTGAAAATTATTTATTAAAACTCTCGACATAACTACTATCAGAAAAGAGCCGATGATTTGCAAACCGAATCGATTTTCTTCAAACACAACTAAAAACACTCCCATATTAACTCATTAAATATGTATAAATAGAAGTAAATCATAATCGATCCGTCCATCTGTTTCGGATTAACGACCCCAAAGACACACGTCAAACATATTATTATAACACCCCTAATTTCTTTTCGATGAAAAAAAAACTGAAACTAAAACGAACAGGTCGAAAAGGAAGAGAAAGGAACTTATTTTTTTTTTTTTTTAGTGTTTTTAATCGTATCCTAACTGGCCAGTGCTAAAAAATGTGTAAAAAAATACGTTTTCTCAAACATGCTCGGAAATGTTCGTGTTACTTTCAAAAAAAGAAGACGCGAGGCTGTCCATTGCCGGCCTTGGCCAGCAAAAACATTATTGTCGTGTGTGTGTTTTTTTTTTAATTCGCTTGCTATTTGAGACACCTCTAGAAACTGACAAATCCATGGAGATAATAAGTACAACTTCCATGGCCAAATCATCCACGATCATGGAAGTAGTAAATACTGATGTGGGGTAAGTGCGCCTAAATTTATTTCACCCCTATGCCTTGTAAACAGCCAACTACTAGTTGAGTAATATTTATAGGTTTCGATATATTTATGTTAGGCGCACTTACCCCATCCTGGCGCACTTGCCCCGATTGACCTTACGTATTTCCTCGCTGTTTGAGAAAAGCATTATATATACCTCGGCCGCAATTGCGATTGCCGGACTCGTACTAATAGAAGGCTACGCTTCGCTCAGCCTTCTAACTGACTCGTCCGGCAATGCGCTACTTGGCGGCCTCTGCAATAATGTACTATTGTTCGAGCAATCTGATGTCGTTCAATCATTTATTATTATTATTATTATTTATTATTAATAAGCATACAACAATGCGATCATACATATAGACATGACCCTGCAAAACTGTTTATACATTGATCGGCTTTGCTATTTATCTGTGGCGATTTATCTTGATTTGAACGATGAGTTTACTCTTTTTTTTATCTAAAGGAACTAATTCGTATGTTAATATCAGCGATGATGGCAGAAAGCCTTTCCGCTAAGAGCGTTGAGTAGTTTACCCCCGTTCTGAGCCGTTCGCAACGCCCATTGCCCAAAAAGGGAAACCAATTTTGCCTCCAATATTCTGAGTGTTTTAGCTAATATTTTACACTTTTTTTGGAAATTTTTCTCCGACGTAGATTACGTTAGAAGTATCCATAATAATCAATTTCACTTAGAACCGTACACTTGAGCTTTACCTTAATATTAGAGTTTATTCGAGTTCTTAGCTCTTAATAAGTTTGTAATGTAACTTTGTTTACAAAAAGGATATTTTTTTGAAATTATTGTAGGTTAAAAGGTCTAATTAAGTTGAATAAACTACGATTCCTATCTTCACTGAACAGCAATGAAAACTATGGAAAATCCTATACAAAGTGACCCGTTTTCATTGCCGTTCAGTATATTTATTCACGTGGACAAATATGACACTGCTTTCTTCACTTACAATCAACGGTGTTTGTCTTCACTAACAGTAAACGGTGCTTTTTCTATAAACGTCTTTTACATTTAGCCCAACACATCAAAAATATCTCTCAACGCGAAACGCCTTTTAAGCAGATCGCAAGGATCTTAAGACGTCTGCGAATAAAAACCATAACCCCTTTTACCTGTAATCGGTGCGGACAAGTCGGCTAACGAAGTCACCGGTGGCTCGCCAGACTCAAAGGGGTTGTGGCTCGCTATATTTGAACGTAGGTTGGGTTCATACCTCCTCTGCTGCGCTGTCTGTGGTTTGTACATACATACATCTATTCTATCTAGGCGCACGGCTGTGCACCAAGCCAAGTTCCAATTCTGACATGCCCCTTGCACAGTGTGTTTATTACACGAAAAGGGAAAAAACCGGCCAAGTGCGAGTCGTACCATTATCTATAAAAACAGCCAAAAATCACGTTTGTTGTATGGGAGCCCCCAAAAATATTTATTTTATTCTGTTTTTTTTAGTATTTGTTGTTATAGCAGCATTAGAAATACGACATTGTGAAAATTTCAACTGTCTATCACCTGTCTAACTATCACGGTTCATGAGATGCAGCCTGGTGACAGACGGACAGACGGACGGACAGCGGAGTCTTAGTAATAGGGTCCCGTTTCACCATTTGGGTACGGAACCCTAAAAACGGAACCCTTATAGGATCTCTCGTATGACGCTGTCACAGCCAATTTACACGGAAAGTACAGGACCGAATTGAATTGGAATATGATATACTCATGTAAGTTAGTGACCCAAAAGTAAATTAATCAATTTCGATGTGATGCTTCGTGTTTCGCAGTCCTAATGTTTTGTAAATAAACGACGGAAAAAAGAATCGCATTTCTAATTATTCGTATGGATTTGCCTAATTCTAAGTAACTGACCGATGCCCGCGAACTTCGTCCCGCGTAGACTTAGAATTTGCGTACCCGATGATACTATACACATAGGTTATAGAAGTATTGAAAATTGGTTTGACCCGTTCCCGTGGAAATATCGGGATAAAAAGTCCTATGTTATTGCCCGGGTCTCAAACTATCTCCATACCAAATTTCATCCAAAGCGGTCCACTCGTTGCGACGTGAAGGAAGGACAAACAAACACACTTTCACGTTTATATTATTAGTATGGATTTGAAATAATAAGTCGTTTGTAAAATGAGACAGTCCTGAATTCTAGATAAATAATGACTTGGAAAGCGCGTCCTTCCTGTAACTTAATTTTTTTGTCTGACTTTACGAGTATAAGCACAATATCGTAATCAATTTCATAATCCATTTAGAATTATATACCCAAAAAACACGAATTTTTCACCTACCGTAAACCTCTCGTCTGAACATCCCACATATCTAAGTTCATCTATGTATACATGCCGACATTTACCTAAAGGTACTTACCCAGACGTGTTCATAATCCTTGCTCAGTTTTCGGCACCAACATTATACTCGTACATACAGTTGAGTCTCCGTAAATTGAGCACACAAGACGTTGCCGCAAGTTCATATAATGTGGGTACTTGTTGAGTCACTAGCTTTTTAATGTGATAGCGGCCAGGGTTGCCACTGGTTCGGGAAATCTATCTATACTATAATAAAAGAGCAGAACCCGGCGTGTCTGTACATAGAAAGAAAAGTTCAAAAAAAGGAACGGGGGGTTTAAAGATAAAGATGATAGACCACAACACGGCGACTCTTAAGATTTTTTTTTCTGTCTGTCTGTTTGTTAGAGTTAATCTCCGAAACTACTGAACTGATTTGAATGCAGTTTTCAAGGGTAGATAGAGCATCATATAATCATTTGGAGCAACATATAAGCTATGTTTGATTAAAATCGGATGTCGGAAAGAAAAGTTATCAGCAATTTTATATTCCACGCGTACGAAGTCGCGGGCAGAAGCTAGTAAATAATAAAATATTATAAATGCGAAAGTAACTCTGTCTGTCTGTTACCTCTTCACGCTTCAACCGCTTAACCGATTTGGTTGAAAATTGGCATGGAGATAGTTGAAGTCCCGAGAAAGGACATAGGCTACTTTTTATCTAATAAGCTAGTAAATAATAAAAGCGCATCGGAGAATTATTATCCAGGGCTCGCTAAATTTCAAACCTGCAACGGAAAATTAGAAGTAGGTAATATTCCTGTCCAACAGTCCAGTTAGGTAGGTCCAATTTCGAGAAAGAGATCAATCGTCGAATCCGACTCGGCTGGGCAGCTTTCGGGAAGCTTCGCAGTGTCTTTTCGTCCAAATTACCGCAGTGTCTTAAGTCGAAAGTCATCGACAAGTGTGTGTTTTGCCAGTAATGACTTATGGTTCCGAGACGTGGGCGCTTACGATGGGCCTCATAAGAAGGCTCAAGGTCACCCAAAGGGCAATGGAGAGGGCTATGCTCGGGGTTTCTCTGAATGAGGATATCCGCAGTAGAACTGGGGTCACCGACATAGCCCGAAGAATTGCGAACCTTAAGTGGCAGTGGGCGGGGTAGGTACATTGCTCGCAGGACTGATGGCCGATGGGGCAAGAAAGTCCTGGAGTGGCGTCCGCGAACCGGTAGACGAGCTGTCGGTAGGCCTCCAACAAGATGGAGGGACGACCTTGTAAAGGTCGCGGGAACTCGGTGGATGCGAGTGGCACAGGACCGGTCTAAGTGGCGCGCCTTGGGGTAGGCCTATGTCCAGCAGTGGACGTCTATCGGCTGAAATGATGATGATGATGATGAATATTCCTGTACCGGGTACATGCATTATGAAAATACATACATAATTAAGAACAATTACGAAGAAAAAAAGACATTAAGAAGTACATGATTGTGTAGTTAGGTTAGGTAGTTACTGTATCGGTTGGCGCATTTGAAAAGGGTGCCAGCTGAAAAACAGCGCTGCACGAATCCACCTCGTGTGGGTCATGCAGCACCGCTGATGCCGGGTCCTATTGCCACAGTTGTTTCACATTATGTTAGTTGGTATTTTTATTGTTAACATAGTGGCCAGTAAATTTTCTTTTTTTATGTATTGTTTGGTTTTTTGTGGTAATAAACCATTTTCTTCTTCTTCTTCTTCTTCAATTTCAGAAAATTGTACTTAATGTCCTGTAATTGATCAGAATAAATAATTTAGTAAAAAGAGACAGTGGGACGTGACACGTAGACCTAGTGCAGATTGTGGACTTCACATACCAATTTAAAGCTATACTTACTTATAATACAATGCTTATCATCGAATACTATTTCACACATTTTATATTAATGTCAATACAGGCATGGATATCATAACTTAATAGCTTAACCGATCATTTTTAATCTGTAAACATATTTTTTCAGAAGATAACCTTACGAATTCTTTTCTAAAATATAAACAACATTACAATACAATACAATACAATATACTTTATTGAACACCACACAATCAAGGAACAGTAGACATTATGTAATTACACAAAAAGGTATGGCATACAGCAGGCGGTCTTATCGCTCAATAGCGATCTCTACCAGACAACCTTTGGATAGTGGAGATGAAGAAAAACAAACTAGGTTGGTAGGCGGTGCTCTGTACTAAGATGTGCAGAAGAAACAAACACAAAAAGTAATAAACATACTTAAATACTTTTATATATAAACATACATAAACTTACATATAAATAGATAACAGCCAAATAAATTAAAATACGTAATCCATTATCCAAGAAAAGAAAAGCAGTACATATTCAGACAAGTGACAAATAATGCTCCTTAACCTTGTTCTTAAACACTGAAAGAGATTTAGCTAGCCTAAGGTCAACAGGTAGAGAGTTCCAAAGCAGAATAGCTTGGAATGTAAAAGATTTACTAAAAAATTTAGAGGATCATTATCACAACGAAAGAAACGAAAAGATAAGGAAGATGAACCCGCTTCCGCAAGTTTCGGGCAAAATCATCTTTCCCCGCTAGCATTACCTTATATTTATTGCCCAACTTGCCCTGTATTTCAGCGGCGCTTTAATTAAATTTAATAAACAGCGACAGCCCTGCCGGATTACCTCTAAGCTCGAACCTGCGACCGAGGTGTCTGGCACATAATGACGTGCATACAGCTTAGGACATGGCTGGCGCAAGCTTGCTTCTGGCATAGCTGAGGACAATGCCTGTAGCTGGCTGGTGCATAATAATTCGATGAAAAAAAGAAAACCGCCTTCGTTGCCGCTGTCAAGTTCAGTAGAAGATTGTCATTGCCTGAGTCGGTTCGCTTGATACCGACTTCGTAGTCTTCAGGACGTAAGTAGGTAGATATACCATGACAAAACATAGAAGGCGCGCGGATTAAGCAATAATAGACTCTGCATCAACGACTTGAGAGTTTCGCCGCGCACCTTCTAACTTGTGTCGTGCTATAAGACTGTATTTTCGAAATTGATGACAAAATCAGACCGACGACCAACGACATCCGCAAGAAGATCAAGCCATGTTTAGAACTAACTCAGTTAGCTACCGAGCTACCCTGTGATGTTCCCGTCATCACAGAATATTTAATAGTACTACGTACATGACCACGGAATCGCCCGCCTGAATCTAGCCGGCGCGCAACTCGCGCCCAACTCACCCTCCGTCATTTGTTTCATCCGGAGATAGAGAGTGAATCATTGACTCGCGTAGTCGGTACACACACATTTACAAGTGTACAGACGTCCTCGCACGCACAGAGACGACCTCGCACGCAAACATTGACACTTCATTCGAATTGTGTTCGAAATCGTGCTTTTATAGGCCGTGTCCGCCCTGTGGAACTGTGGACATGTTTAAGGCATTCACTGCCACTTCTGTTTTACGAACTTTCGCCAGGTGCCACATCTGTCATTAAGGGAACATTGCAACGCAATGTGCGTTCAAGGCACTGCGGGAAAGTCAGCAAAATGCACATATGCGTCGGTGGCAGTAAGTGCATTAAAACTAACTCAGTCAGTCATCATCAGACATCATCATTGATCTATCACTACATACATAGTATAAAACAAAGTCGTTTTCTCTGTCCCTATATCCCTATTTTATTTTATTTTTCTTTATTAAGGGAAACAAACAGCTTAAAATATTACATAAGATGGCTTAAACATTTAAGTGGTGCAGAAGCCAACAAAGTTTCCACTTATGGTTAGATCATGCAAAAATTACGAACTTAAAGCTATGCAAGTACTAAAATATCAAAAAAAAATACTAAACGATTTCCCGTCTTTATTTTCGACTAAAGACAGTATTAATTTCGGAAAAATGTATGCTTATGCTATGTAGGTATGCTTAAATCTTTAAAACTACGGAGTTTTCATATATTTAATAATGGAATTCAGTTATAGTCCCACTGGGAACCGTGCGTTTTTCCGGGATAAAAAGTAGACTAAGTTTCTTCCCCGTGACTTAAACTACCTTTATTACCCATCTAAATTGGCCCAGCGGTTGAAGTAGAGGAAACAGACAGGCTGACTTCCGAATTAATAATATTAGTGTGGAATGAGAAATATTGAAACGTAAAATTTACTAGCAGACGTCTTTTAAAGTGGGCATTAAAATAAAAAAGCTCTCAATTGAAATGAAAAAAGCTCCGACCAGTCTGCATGGCATGGCAGAAATAATTTATTAATAATTTATTTGCATGAAGGCAAACAAACAAGGTTACCACGGCTTACTATCAATATACATATACAAGGTGCTAACAAATTAGCCAAGGATATTTTAAGAGATAATAAATTACATTAAAACAATTAACTTTTAACTATAATTAAGGAAAAAAAAATTAAAATTCGGCGGGAAAACGGTAGGTTCTTAAACAGGGTGTTTTAACGTAGCAAATTTGTTTCCTATTTTTCTCCGAAAAAACATAACAAAACCAATGATGTTTCATACTTAAATGTACTTCGAGAGCCGAGTACTATCAGCTGTAAAAATATCCGTGTTTAATTTGTTAGCACCTTATATATGTATAGTAAACTGGATATAATTTTTACTCGACGTACAAAATGACCGATATCCCGAGGGATTAAAAGGGGTATTTAATTGATTGCTCGGATTTTTTCAACTCCGGCGAACTAATTAACGCGGGATCTCGAGTTGAAAAGAAATCTGTGAAGAATCCACTTTTTAAAGCTATTGGAGGTTAGTTGAAGTTGCAAATTGTTCTACGAGTATGGCTAGAAAACAATTCATAATTTGAATATACTTAATATGAGTTATGCTAAACAGCGTTGTTACCCATTTAATAAATGACAAAATGAAAATAAAAACGGCAAAGTACGACCAAGATCCTTTTCACCTCAGCAGCTCGAACAAGTAGACTTTGCTGTCAGAAATTAGTGAGCAAAATCGTGTTTGTTTCACTCAGTGAGACAAAGTATTTTTTTAATTTGTTTTTTTTTTAATCCTTTTATCCCATCAGGCAAAGGCAAAGGCTTAAGCCTTGCAGCCACAGTTAAATCGTTCCCGCGCTTTTTCTTTTTTTTTTAATTTGATTACTGCGAATGGTCATTTCATACTGCGGCATCTAACTAGTAACTACTTAACTTCTTATACCATAATTCAAACTATCTCGATTTTATCCGCTCTCTTCTTTTCATTTCTTTAAGAAAAGAGGTAGAATTATACTAGGCAAGACTTACTGCGAATCTATTTTCATAGAAAAAAAAACTGAATTAGAAACGTTCGGATACGCGCAACGCATCAGTACCGCCGTATTTTTAGACATTAAAACTTCATTAAAATTATACGTTGATTTAACTTCTGAAAATCTTACAATTTTTTAATTACTTATATTTCATATAATTATGTTATTTGTAAACATTTTAAACTACAGTTTTTCTTTAAAGTAAACTAAAAGTTTTCATTTATTACCGAATAAATTCGAAATTTATCATTGTACTAGTTTCCGAACATACGTTTAGAAAATTGCCGCCATTTTCTCATGTTATGTCAAATCATGTCTTTAAAGTTAGTTATCGAAAATTAAGAAGAAAGTAATTCTTTTAAAACATGAAATTCAAGTAATAATTTGAGTGAAAGGAGTGAAGAAGAAATGTTATTTCATATTTTTCGTGATGTAAGTATTCTTTGCAAGTACCTTTTATGTGTTCTCGCTACTGAGGTGAAAAATTGTATGTGCTACTCGAGAGCAATTTCTTTTACTTCTCGTGCCCTTGAGTCCTTCGCTAGCTCAAGATTCTAAACTAGAATCACTCGCTGAACGCTCGTGATTCAACTATAGAATCTTTCGCTAGCTCAGGACTCAAACATGGCACTCGAAGCAAAAAACAATTTTGCTCTCTTGTTGCACAAATAACTATAGTTACATGTTCACTACCCGTATAATTTTCGATGTACAAATACAAATACTAATACTATTATAATAATATTATCCACAGGGAGCTAGGGAAGCGCTTGAGGGAGGCAACGGGAGACCCTCGCGCCGGCAGCTTTCTCGCGCAAAGACTGGCTATTGCCATACAGCGAGGGAATGCTGCCTGCGTGATGGGAACCCTTGCGAAAGGCCCTATGTAAGTACTTGTAATCAGTAATGGTGAATACTATTTACAATACTATTATAGTCTGTAGGTATATTTCTTTAGTGCGCCCGTAGCTTACACTTGATGTAATTTCAGATGTGTCGTTAGTCTGAATAAAATTGTAAGTTAAAAATAATCGGTAAGTACATCAAAACTTTTCAATTTTTCAAGCAGTTAAATTTTTGGTGGTTTTAAGCACTGTTTACGTTCTTGGGCCATAAAACCTCTATTTCGGCGGTGTTGCGGATTTCTGTTCTATGGTTTTGGCTCGGTCCTTGTGGTTCTAATTCTAACGGAAAGCTTGTCGTAGATACCTACCGCCTTTGTATTATGCTTTATACCTACATGAATTTGGGCATTCATTGCGATCTCAATGGGAGGTGATGGCGGCCATGTTTTCTGACCTTACTTCACCAAACAACGGCGCCCCGCCGAGAACTGGCCGATTTAGTCCAAATATCGGGTACAAACACATTCATGCTGACTTCGCTGTGACAGGTCAAAGCGTTATTATTGTGTTGGCAGGAGTTAATTGTGGTTTTATTGCGCTGTAGGTGTTTGGTAGTGGATTTATCTCTGTCACGGGCTCGAGCTAGCTTGCCACCAACGTTGTGGAAAGAACTTGAATTTGAAGTAGAAGAAGAAAGACATTTATTTGCTGCAAGCTGCAAGAAGACACAGTTTTCAGCAAAATATACACAAAAAATGCACAAAAAGAATATTAAAGTACCTACATGGAAATCCTTATCCTTACTAATATTATAAATGTGAAAGTGTGTTTGTTTGTTTCTTTGCCCTTCCTTCACGTCGCAACGACTGGACTAATTTGGATGAAATTTGGTATGGAGATAGTGGGAGACCCTAGGAATAACATAGGATACTTTACTTTTTATCCCGATATTTCCACGGGAACGGGTTTTCTACGGATCAAACCACTTTTTTCAGTACTTAGACAGGCCTTGTAACCAACCGGTTAATTAAAAAAACCCCGATATAGCCAAATATTTAGAATTATTTTATACTCTTTATGTGGAACTCCATAGTGTATTTAGATTATTACTTCGTATTATTTTATAGCCTTATTAAACATGAAATAGTAAACGAAAGAACGATAAGTAAACCGGTTTATTTGTATGGGGGAAAAACCGGTTTCATGCCCTGCTTCTATGACTATAACTATTTAATTATTTATTAATTTATTAATTATATGTACAGTATCATCGGGTACGCAAATTCTAAGTCTACGCGGGATGAAGTCGCGGAAATCGGGTAGTACAGTCAGCAGCAAAAGTAGATAAGCTGTCCAGGTGTTCAAAATGACCTACACACGACCTTATTCTTAAGACGTTAAGGGCGTGTGTAGATCATTTTGGATACCCGACCCGTTTGTCTACTTCTGCTGCTGACTGTATGTAATAATAATAACTTGTGACATTATAACACAAATTGATTGACCTAGCCCCAAACTAAGCAAAGCTTGTACTATGGGTGGTAGACAACGATATTAATACTACTACTACTACAGCCTAGTTGCGTCCCACTGCTGGGCACAGGCCTCCTCTCACCACGAGAGGGTTTGGGCTATAGTCCCCACGCGGGCCCAGTGCGGATTGGGGACTTCACATACATCCTTGAATTACTTCGCAGATGCGTGCAGGTTTCCTCACGATGTTTTCCTTCACCGAAAAGCTCATTGTAAATTCAAATTGAATTTCGCACGTAGGTAAACTTAGAGGTGCGAGCCGCAATGGAACCCCCGACCCTCGGCATGAGAGGCGGTAGGTCGAACCACTAGGCCACCATAGCTCCAGCTTCGGCTTCGGGTATAAATACGTAGGTACAAATAATTTACTTGTCCTTTCCTCAGTATATCACCCATTTGGTCGATGTACATACCTGTCTAAAGTCCACCGTGCAGTCAGTGTGACAGCCTCCATACACAGCGGTACGTTACAACGCGTCGCGCGACACGTCCAGCGCGGCCATCTGAGAGATTAAGGGCGCCCCGTGGACCCGGCGCTCCCGCGGCGCTCGCTAGATGGTAACGACAGACAAACAAACCAATATAACAAGTTTATTTACCAATGCTGTAATTGGCTACCGAGTATACATGCGATTCTAAAACCTAGTGGCCTAGTGGTTCGACCTACCGCCTCTCATGCCGAGGGTCGGGGGTTCGATTCCGGCTCGCACCTCTAAGTTTACTGACGAGCGAAATTCAATTTGAATTTACCATGAACTTTTCGGAGAACTTTTTCTGCGAAGTAATTCAAAGATGTGTGTGAAGTCCCCAATCCGCACTGGTCCCGCGTGGGGACTATAGCCCAAACCCTCTCATGATAAGGGGAGGCCTGTGCCCGGCAGTTGGACGCAAATAGGCTGTAGTAGTAGTAGTAGTAGATACATGCGGTTACAGGTATTGGCTACGAGAGTCGAGCTGAATGATAATACACACAGCTACATAAAATAATAATAAATAAAAATAAATTAATAAATATCTTGGGACATTTCACACAAATTGAACTAGCCCCAAACTAAGCAAAGCTTGTACTATGGGATGCTAGACAACGATATAAACACTTATATAGAGAAATACATACATATATAAATACTAAACATCCATGACTCAAGTACAAACATTTGTGCTCATCACACAAAGTTTGCCCCGAGCGGGACAGTCGGAACAGTGGGCAGGGCCACTACCAACTGAGCCAAACCTGTCGTCAAAAAGAACGTCAAAATAAAGAACGGCTAATCGGTCTTCGGGGAGTGTATCTTCTTTACTAAGATATTCGGCGCCATGAGAGCTGAAACCAACTACAAACTAAAATATTATGCTGTACAAAACGTGGTTGTCCGTTCTGTTCTGACCGGTTTTTTTTATATTCCCACTGCCCTTTCGCCGTGGGCGGTGTGAGGTAGCTTTTTATGGTGCGGGGAGCTACTGGTACGATAATGCCGACCGATATTGTGCTAAATAAAACCCACTCAGTGAACTGCTTTGACCACACCGAGTCCCCAGCACTTTCATCATTCATCATCATCATTTCAGCTGAAAGACGTCCACTGCTGGATATAGGCCACCCCCAAGGCTCGCCACTCAGACCGGTCCTGTGCTATTTGCTTCCACCGGTTTCCCGCGACCTTCACGAGGTCGTCGCACCGTCTTGTTTGAGGCCTACCGACAGCTCGTCTCCCGGTTCGCGGGCGCCACTCGAGAACTTTCCGGCCCCATCGGCCATCAGTCCTGCGAGCAATGTGCCCCGCCCACTGCCATTTAAGGCTGGCAATTCTTCGGGCTATGTCGGTGACCCTAGTTCTACTGCGGATATCCTCATTTCTGATTCTATCACGCTGAGAAACCCCAGCACTTTGCCGAGGCACAAATCAGGAAGACTTCATAGTAAGCCTCATCCGTTCATGATGTTGACAGAAGTA
The DNA here is from genome assembly GCA_963971205.1 of Aethes cnicana. Taxonomy (NCBI): domain Eukaryota; kingdom Metazoa; phylum Arthropoda; class Insecta; order Lepidoptera; family Tortricidae; genus Aethes; species Aethes cnicana. Next base: position 57,617 of record OZ020290.1, on the reverse strand, counting down.
CGGGCCACTCCGTCCATTCTCCTTGCTATAATTATGTGCGGGGTGTTCTCACTTTAAACACCCAAGATAACCTTTTATGCTAACCTTACAAATTGCAGTGGTGTGCTTTACCGCAGCATCAATATGTCCACGCACACAAGCGCAGTCCTCTGGGCACAATCATTCCTTGCTGCATATCACCGAACTGAAACAACCAACCTTGCAACTAGGGGAACAAAGTTCAAAATCAAATTAACGATCTACTATGACGGTGCGGTATATATAAATATATACATATACGAGTATATGGTAGACACGTGGTTGTGTAAATGAACAGTACCTACAGTGAAATAAACCGTATGTTTTTTGTTGTAAAGGTGAATGTGAATTGTTAGTAGTTGCGGTATATCGTACACGTTGCGCTAATGGCCTTCCACTGTGTTTTATGATAGCCACAATTAGTGGACAGTTCTGACTCAGTGATGATAGTCTGTGGTTTTGAAGCGCGGTTGCGGCTTCAGATTTTGCCTCATTAATAAGGTCTGACTGACCGACAGACAAATCGCAGCCTCAAATTAGAAGCATGACTGTTTCAAGAGCATTCTTAAAAAAACATTCTTGAACCCCTTGGCTTGCTCAAGAGCTTGAAAATGTAAGGTGAGGATATTTATGAGAAAAGTTACATAATGACTTGAGAAATTCATGGCCAAATATTTATTTAGAATACTAAGATGGCGTGTTAAAGGTATTATGACTCCCACCTCCACTTCGTTTACTGTTTAGATGTACTGGTGTGTATTCTAGGAATATCATAAATTATAACTCTTAACTTTATTTCCCAGGAAATCATATTTATTTAAGCCAACTAAGAAACATTTCTCTTTAAACCAGACTGAATTCCAGGTAAATACCTTTTCTTTACATTCACGTTACGCTGCAATCCACAAAAAGTATTCTGAGCATACGGTGCGTGCATTCCATACAGCAAAGTACAGAGATGAAAACAACTCCAACTGTAATGTTTATTTATAAACCCTTTGATGGAATTAAATCCTTATTAAGACGCGACTGCCATTAGGTTTAAAACGAAATAGACATGAGCATCCTATTTACATGAACCTCATAGAAAAACCGCAGCAATGGAGCGCGCCCGCAAACTACCTCCACGCTTTCGGGCTTTCAGCGCAAGTGGAAGCGAAAAGCGAGTTAGATTAAGAGGACACGCTAGTGGTAATTTTTCCATACAAACGTTCTCGACATATTCCTCCCTTGATTTTGATCGTAGATCAATGATTTTTTGAAATAATATCTCTTTCGTCAGTATCTGTGTCGGTACGTTTTGCTTTTACTGATATTTTTGTTCTTAATAGAACTAGGTGACTCCAAACAGTGCTGAAAACGGCCCGATTGAATAGGCCGCAAAGAAATGCCTGGTATACAAAAACCACAATGATAAACGCAAAAATAAAACGGTCCAACACAGATAATTTCCTTCTCATCCAGTTCCCAAAATTTCATTACGATTGGTTTAATTTTGTCGAGAACGAAACCTCGATTACTGAGTTTTTTACGTCGGATTTTTCGACGGAGCTGCAGTTGTCCTTATCGTACCTTTTGTCGCTCCGCCCGCGCCTGCGAGACAGCAACATTGATTTAAATTTCTCCAATCTGAAAAGATTGTGAAGAGGTTTTTTGGTTTCTGATTATGTATACCTGGGAGAAACAGTCCAGTTAGGTACGTCCAACTTCGAGAGAGAGGTCAATCGTCGAATCCGACTCGGCTGGGCAGCGTTCGGGAAGCTTCGCAGTGTCTTTTCGTCCAAATTACCGCAGTGTTTCAAGTCGAAAGTCTTCGACCAGTGTGTGTTGCCAGTGATGACTTATGGTTCCGAGACGTGGGCGCTTACGATGGGCCTCATAAGAAGGCTCAAAGTCACTCAAAGGGCAATGGAGAGGGCTATGCTCGGGGTTTCTCTGCGTGATAGAATCAGAAATGAGGATATCCGCAGTAGTACTAGGGTCACCGACATAGCCCGAAGAATTGCGAGCCTTAAGTGGCAGTGGGCGGGGCACATTGCTCGCAGGACTGATGGCCGATGGGGCCGGAAAGTTCTCGAGTGGCGCCCGCGAACCGGGAGACGAGCTGTCGGTAGGCCTCCAACAAGATGGAGCGACGACCTCGTGAAGGTCGCGGGAAACCGGTGGAAGCAAGTAGCACAGGACCGGACTGAGTGGCGAGCCTTGGGGGAGGCCTATGTCCAGCAGTGGACGTCTTTCGGCTGAAATGATGATGATGATGATGAATCTGAAAAGGGGCTCAGCTCACGTATCCTTTAACGTGGGTTCCTTACAGTGGCTATGCGCAGCTGCGGAAGTAGGTAGGTACATATGTATCATCTGGTAACTAGGCTAGGCTAGGGAAGCATATTATACACCCAAAAGAGATACAAAATATCACCGCCCAAATAATCTGGAAATTCCTGGACTCAACGGGCATTTCAGGTGAACTGTATCAAAACTCAAAATGGCCGTCAGAATAGATCAGCCGTGGTCGAGGTGACACACATATATACGGCCCTACAAAACCCCTAATAATAATGGTTCCCCTTGTTTACGCATAATTTTTTTTGGCAGAATTCGATTTTGCATAATCAGTGTAGGCATAATAGTGTTTACGCCGAAACTAATCTCGCATAACGATTTTTCGTCGAATTCTATTATGCATAATCTATTTACGCCGAATAGTATTCACGCATAATTTTCGAATTCCGAATATTATTTAGGCAGAAAATTACTTTCGCCGAAATTTGTTACGCCGAAAACTACTTTCGCATACCTTTATTTTCGCCGATTTAATGAAATGAGTATCCTGTATAACATCGATGATTATCTAAATAGGGAGAGGGGGGATTTTTACTAAATGATAATTTCGTTTACTTATATAAAAAACTAACCTAACCTAACCTATGCGAGTCGACTTTGCTCCAAACTTTGGTGTTACCGCACACCGTGAACTGCCGAATTCTATCTAATAAGAGTTGATCAAATTATATTATACAAAATTTTATACTTAGCTAAAATCGTTTATGTTGTGACATACATTTTCGCAATTCCAGTTTTCAGACTAGCAATTTTATTTGAACTTTGGCGATCATTACATTAATTGTTGTTTCGGACATAAATTCGGACAATATTTCGGCCTATCAAAATTCTGCTAAATTACTAGTATGCCAAACAATATTATGCATAATAAAATTCGGCCAAGTCAACATTATTCCAACACAATATTCGGGTAAACACCCATTCGGCCAATTAAGAATTATGCTTAATAAAAATTCGGCAAAGTCAGGATTCAGCGTAAATAAATTATGCGAAGCCTGTTATGCGTAAACAGTTTCGGACAAAAAGAATTATGCCAAATAGATGGCACCCAATAATAATCGTCTGGTATCGTGTGGAAGTGGACGTATAAGCTTTATTTTACACTCTTTTGTCATAAACTCGAATTTTCATAAAACAGCACTCGGAATGGTCCGACCGAATCTTTCGAAGTTTTAAATAGGGAAAGAGACATTCCCAATCCCTTGCCTCACGTGTCACGGCGCGCTAAATTGAACTTAATCTAGCCGCTTAAAGTGCGCCGCGACGCGTTAGAGCAGGGATTGGAAATGTCTCTTTACGTATTTAGAACTTCAAATAGAGCCCCAGGTAATAAGTAGTATAGAATAAGTATAGTATAGAAGTTGACATGTTAATTTCAGGAATAAATTGTACTTGAATCGCTGACGCCTGCTCCCAGGGACGCAACAGACACATAATCCCATAAATAGGTGGTTCCTAATACAAATTGCAGCGTCGCACTAACTACTCACGCGGCGCGTCGCTCGTTAGCAGCACTCACTTGTTTTTACTGACGACTGACGGCGACGGTCAGCTGGTGTTCCATTTTGAGATCTGCACTGATAAAATGAACCATTATGAAGAGGAAAGGACTTAGACCACACCACCGGGCGGACAGTGGTATTGCGAATGACGATTATCTTGAAAACTGGTAGTTTTTCTCACGACATTGAATGACTAAAGAAATGGTGTGGTTAGTTTGGATTCTTTCTGTACACTTTGTTGACAAGTGGCGCATCTGCGGGTCAATTTTTAACCCCCAACGCAAAAAGAGAGGGGTGTTGTAAGTTTAACGTGTCTGTGGTATCGTAGCTCTCAAGTTTAGTTTTCTATAGAAATACTACTGGTTACCTTGGGGATCCCAAACTAATGGCCAATCGTAATACGGTCGTCAGTCAAGTAAGACATCCATCCAGCCATTTATATCCTCAACAATGAGCGAGCGACTGTGGAACATAAGAAACTGAATATTGTTAAGTCCAATGGCATTGGATGACGTTGCCACATTAAATTATAAATCCATATTAATCCATAATCCATAATATCCATAATCCATAATCCATCCATATTATATATTATAAATGCGAAAGTAACTCTGTCTGTCTGTCTGTCTGACTGTTACCTCTTCACGCTTCAACCGCTGGACCGATTGAGATAAAAATTGGTATGGAGATAGTTGGAGTCCCGGGAAAGGACATAGGCTACTTTTTATCCCGGAAGAACGCATAGTTCCCGCGGGAACGCGATAACCGAGTTCCACGCGGGCGTAGTCGCGGGCAGAAGCTAGTATATTATAAATGCGAAAGTAACTCTGTCTGTCTGTCTGTCTGTCTGTTACCTCTTCACGCTTCAACCGCTGGACCGATTGAGATAAAAATTGGTATGGAGATAGTTGGAGTCCCGGGAAAGGACATAGGCTACTTTTTATCCCGGAAGAACGCATAGTTCCCGCGGGAACGCGATAACCGAATTACACGCTGGCGAAGTCGCGGGCATAAGCTAGTAATATTATAAATGCGAAAGTAACTCTGTCTGTCTGTCTGTCTGTTTGTCTGTTACCTCTTCACGCTTCAACCGCTGGACCGATTTGAATGAAATTTGGTATGGAGATAGTTGGGGTCCCGGGAAAGGACATAGGCTACTTTTTATCCCGGAAAAACGCATAGTTCCCGCGGGAGCGCGATAACCGAATTCCACGCGGGCGAAGTCGCGGGCAGAAGCTAGTAATATTATAAATGCGAAAGTAACTCTGTCTGTCTGTCTGTCTGTCTGTTACCTCTTCACGCTTCAACCGCTGGACCAATTGAGATGAAATTTGGCATGGATATAGTTGGGTCCCGGGAAAGGACATAGGCTACTTTTTATTCTGGAAAAACGCATAGTTCCCGCGCGATAACCGAATTTCACGCGGGCGAAGTCGCGGGCAGAAGCTAGTTATTTTACAAATTAAGCAGCCAAAAACCAAGATTTTTCACTGCAGACAAATTTTCATAGGTTCGCCTCGAAAACCCGGTCCTGCGTGCTTCGACGTAAGTAAAACTGAAAAGTTGTAAAAGCATAGACATAAATACTTCGTATGGACCCGGCCTAACGTAGATACATGTCATGTGTGCCCACTTCCTTGGTGTCCAATCCAAAGCTAAACTCGTATCGTGACACTAAAGCTGGGTCACATTTTTCCAACAACGTAAAAACGTAAACTACCACCATATTGTAATCACCTATGTTTACAAATAAACTCTTTGACTTTGACTTTGACTTTGAACGAGACGAGTTTTTAGATACTGAGAAACAATTTCGAAAAAAAGTTTTTTAAAAAACGCTTATTGTAAGGCACGCTCGGTGACAGAACTTTGGATTGGACACCGAAGAAGTGGGGACATATTACGTGTACGTTAGACCGGGTCTATATTATTTACGTCAATGTGTAAAAGACAACCCTCTCGTGATGAGAGGAGGCCTGTGCCCAGCAGTGGGACGCAAAATAGGCTGTAGTAGTAGTAGTAGTAGTAGTAGTAAAAGACAATTTCGAGTAGAAACCAAAATTTAGTCCGATTTCTTATAAGTTTCCACAGACGCAGTCGTTCGTGAATTATTTACCTATTCAATTTGCTAAACATATACGGTGCGAGGTGAAAATCTTCTTCGCGAATATTCCTAAATATATATTTAGGAGGCAATTTTCTTCGCCGCGTCTCGGCTGGCTCTCGTCGATTTTATTATGAAAATATGTAATCATAACGGAGAATTTATTTGTCATGGTTTGTAAGGAACTTTTAAAATAGTAGCAGAGAGAAATTTTAAATAAATAGGTACTGACGGGAAATGTCCTATTTTAACTTATCTTATCGTCTTATCTAGCCTATCAGATCCCACTGCTGGGCAAAGGCCTGCCTGCCCTCTTCTCTTCCATTCCTCACTGTTCTTTGCCAGTTCTGGCCAATCCGATCTAAACCTGTCTAGGCCGTCGCGCCATCTCCGTCTAGGTCTGCCTCTGCAACGATGTCTGTCCCGAGGTAGCCACTCGGTGGCTAATTTGGCCCATCTGTCATCGTGCATGCGGCAGACGTGTCCAGCCCAGTTCCACTTGAGTTTGGCAGTCTGTACGCCAACATCGGCAATCTGAGTCTTGGAGCGCAGTTCTGAGTTCCGTATCATATCAGTTCTTCGGACGCCTAAGATACTGCGCGCGATTGCTCTCTGGCAAACCTTGAGCTTGGATTTTTTTGCCTCAGTTAATGACCATGATTGGGCGCCGTAGGTTAAAACAGTCAAGATGCATTATATAATGCCTATTTTAACTATACCTTTTTTTGGTAAAGAAAGTAGAAAGTACAAGCAAATGGATAACAAGGCTCCGTTACCACCACAGAACAGCCTATATTTAAATACGTAGCAATCATAGTTCCAATTTTATTGGTGAGCTCTAAGAAACTGTAAATGAGAGGTGACCAAGGACTTTAGGTTATATTTGGTATTCGCAGCAGATACAATAAATAAAATAGTACATTTTGATGCAAGTGCGAAAAGTTTATCATTTTATCACGAGTCCCTAGTTATGTTAGCGAAAGCGAGCGTTATCACTAGTGACGAGTGAAAATGACAATTTCGCACGTGTATCAAACGACATTTTTTAATACATTTGCGAAAAAAAGTATAAAGAAATAAATTAACAGGATGACGCTCAAAAAACTTTACGCACTAGTTCGTAAAAAACAACTTTAGGCACACTCACTAGCTGTCAAAAAAACAAAAAACGCTCGTTCAGAAATGACGAACTTTTGGCACGTTAATCGGCACGGTATCGAAATGTTTACTTTTGAGCAACTGTATTAAAAATAAATTCAATTCAATTCAATTCTTTATTGTGATCACATGGTCATTATCAGGTGTTATATAAAACAAAAGTCACTCATATGAAACCCTGTAAGGGCACTACAAATTAGGGTTACAACATTGAAAGTTTTGACGGTTAAATACTATTTCCATACATCAAGAGCTAAAATTAAATTAGGTATGTATACAATAGCATATAAGTAGTCAAATTTTACATATTCAAATTAATACATCTTTGAAGTAATCCTCTAGGTCATAATAACTTTTACTTATTAAGATACTTTTCAACTTTTTATTGAAGAGTTTATCATTTTGTATCGTTTTTAATTCGTTTGGTATCCTAAATATTTTTGGTATACTAAATATTAAGATGTGTCATTAAAATTCCACGTTCAAACTTCAACGCTACCATCTACTCACCACTTAAATTTCAAACGGTCTCTTTCCAGATTCTAAGTGCAGCCTGAGACATCTTTCACCTCTTTACAAGCGGTCATCTGGCCGGGGAGGTCAGCCGGAATTATTTAGTGCACGCCGTTGCCGGTGGCCATTTGACCAACAAAAGCTGCCCGGCCCGGGTATTATGGAGGCTGTTCCGTTCGTAGTGTGTTGCATTTTTAAACGAAATTGGAATGGGGAAATGTATTCAATGGCAAAAAACTGTTTGTCATTGAAAGAGCGTCAAAACTAGCATCAAGTCACTCGAGTGTTCCATGGACACCTTTCCAAGGAATGCGAACAAACGACCCACCAATTTTGACTCTAGATTTTTTTCAAGTCAGGATGTATTTTGACCCTCCTTATTCAGCAAATGTGTTGGAATGTGTAAAATCACTGCAATTTGCTCTACATAGGAAGCGTAATTGAACGAATGTAAATCAGCCCCAACCGTGGTCAGCTTCCTTGCTAAAAGGGCAAATATTTGACAGACTGCAACAATAACTCACTGCAAACGCTTTAAAAACTAGAATGATATAGTTTTTAAAGCGTTCCCAATGAATTATTGGTACCTTAAACAAATATTTACTTATTTAACTCTGCTAATCGTAACTTACATATTTACCTAACTATACAAATAGTATACGCTCACGCTCAAGAGTCTATCTATGACGTAAGCCAAGCTCGCAAAACGCTCAAACGAACGTCACTTCAGCTATATGTGACGAGTTTTTTTTGCTTCGACGTTAACGTAACGCTTGAACTATGTCCCGGCAGCCGCGCCCGGCCGCGAGCGAACCAGCATTTTTGTAAGCTTGCATTTCGGCCATAATTACGCAGCTCATGCTTCCCTGGCTTTTAATTAAAGCCCAAGTCTTGTTTATTAACTTTTTGCCTCCGCTCCGGACTTATGCGAGCGCTTTTTTCGGACGCAAAAAGAATTAAAGAAATTAAAATGTTTCGTTGTTCCTACGAGCGAATGAAAACGGAATTAACGCGAAACAGGACCTGATAGTTTTTCCGTGTTTATCTTTAAATCCCCGAGACAGGCACTCGCTGCTGGCATGTTATGAATTGTTTTTCATCGCACGACTGAAAAGTTCTCAACGTTTTTAAAACGTAGAATTTATAATAAAACTTCCAAACTGTTTACATAGCGCTAGCGTAGAATTTAAATCGGATCGGACTTAAAGTGAATTAGCGTTTAATTTAAGATAAACCTTATTTATCGTTGGAGAGGACAATTATTTACAAAGTTGCGCGCCTGGATAAACCTCAGGTGTACCTACTTAGTTTTTAAGGCAAGGCGGTAAAAATACTAGGGCCTATTAATTCTTGTTCTCGCTGGGTGTTTTATCGCGGCAGTTTGCGGTCCGTCGCGGCGCCTCGTGGGAAATTAGCGACGAACGCGGCCGCGCGCTCGACACGAGAAAGCACCCAATTTTTGAGTTTTCAAACTGCGAACGGATGGCGCGGAGTATGAACTCTTGGTGACAGTTATAAAAAGTTTGTTGGCTCGTTATCTTGTGGTTGTACAAGTGATAGCGGTTCTTATTACCTCCGTGTAGCGCTGGAACGTGCATAGGACAAATAGATACTCATAAGTAGGATAAGAGAAAGGAGTGTATTTCATATAAACTCTGTGTAATTTATGTTCCGCTTCCACTTACGTAAGAATGTGTAAATAAAACACTCACCACAGACGGAACACGAACATGTATTTAGTATCAAAATAACGTGTGTAAAGTAAGTAAAAGCAGGTAAAAGCGTTCACCCTGTTCGCTCCCTTTGATCAGATCAGTCCCGACCAAGTGCCGTGCAAATAATGTCGGCTAAAAAAATAAATATGGGTTGTTGATGTGCTGAGAAATAATTAGAACGCCATTTCAAAGGATGTTGCTCGGATACGGCAGGAATCATTACTTTTCTGCAGGAATATTCCGGTTTTCTCTTTTCGTCTTGTTGCCGAGGCGATGGTTAATATGCGATGTGCCACACGGAGGAATTGTTTGAATTTAGTAGGTAGCTAAAAATAAACTCAGATACTATAGTATTTATGTAAACTTAACCGTTCCAATAAAGTCGAAATAAGCCTTAATATTCACTTAATAGGTATTGATAAGCAGTGTGCGTGGATAAGTCGGAATTATTGATTATAATTAAATGCGCTATGACATGGGGATCTTCAAAAAGCGAGTGAATAGAGCTCTTAAATGCCGGCAACGCATTGGCAACTCCTCTGGTGTTGCACTTGTCCATGGGCGACGATGACTACCTTCCATCAAGTAGCTCGTCTGATCGTTTGCCCCCCTATAGTATTAAAATATATATATATTACATTATTTATTTACTGAATGCTAACATTGTTTGATATTTGTAAATTAGTAGCTTCTGTCCGCAACTTACTCTGCGTGGAATTAAATAGAACGTGCCTGCGTCAACTTTGCGTTTTTCGGTATAAAAAGTACCTTTTCACGTCTCATGCTCTTAAAATGTTACTTTAGTCTCTGCACATCGGGACTAAAGCTCTTTTTTAGTCTCTAGGGACTAAAGTAATTTTTTTTTAATTGACATTGGAAACCCGCCTTAACAGCCAACCACAGAGTTTGTGAAAGTAGGATTATTCCCATTTCCAGTGAACCTAGACAATTTCTAGGGCGTGAAAAAACGATTTAATTTCGTGAAACACGATTTAATGATTACGAATACCTATGAATCTTGTTTTATTTAAAGTGAATACATTTAATAATGCATGACCCAATTAGTTTTAAAATATTTTGAATCTGTTGGCTAAATATCATTCAAAACGTCACGTGATAAAAAAACAGGTCAAGTGCGAGTTGGACTCGCGCACCGAGGGTTCCGTACCTACAAACTTGATGATGCAAATTTAACAATACAAACTTATTATTTGCGGTTGCTGAAGTAGACACGGCTACTGCGCCAACCGCAAATGATAAGTTTGTATTAGTAAATTGGCTTTTCTTGCACCAAAATATATAATATTTACGGTTATCAGATTTATTCCTGTACGTGTGCTGTAAGACCTTGCTTCTGGCCAAATTTCATGATTCTAGGTCATCGGGAAGTAGCCGGTTATCTACTTTGTTATAATAAATATCGTAATTTTGTATGGAACTTCGTTTTTTTTTCCTCGCATTCGAAGTGAAAAGCAGAGTGTTTAACGCGTGACTAAACAACCATAATGACACTCGAACTATAGCCACCCTCGCTCTGCTCGGGTGGCTAAACATCTCGTGTCATAATGGCTTGTTTTAGTCCCTTGATAAACAATCTACTATTATCCTTTCCCGTAGGCCATACCATCAACAATGGTATAACAATAGGGTAACGGAGCGGGAAAAATTCCACCACCACATTCCCCCAAATTTGAGGCCACGAGCAAACAAAAAACGAAAATTTCGGGTACCCATACGATGGATATATGCCAGAGACCAGAATCCGGCCACTTACCACTTGAAGTGCTATAGAAAACTCGAAATTTCCTTCGGATACTCCCAAAAGGCCATCCAAGGCTAAACAATCGGAGGATCCAACATAAATCCAAAGGCACATCCAATAAACATGGGCAGGGCTTTATTGTCGCTGGTAAAAAGGGCCAAGTCCTTTATTCAATTCATTATAAGTGGTCCTTTAATATTTACGTTAACGCACTTCCGCAGTAGTTTACGACAAACGACGGCTTCGTGACTCCATGTACTATTCGATATTGAGATGAGATTGAAAATTGTAAACGCGGATGGAAATATAGAGGTTTCTGTGAAATACAAATAGAAATAAGAATACATTGTGCAAACAGTAGGTACTGTACTGTGAATCGTATAAGGTGACGTCACATTTCTTCTTCTACGTCTCCTCTAATCACGATAGAGTTGAGCTATAGTCCCCACGCGGGCCAAGTGCGGATTGGGGACTTCATAAAAATCTCTGAGTTACTTCGCAGATGATTTTCCTTCACAGAAAATCTCAGTGGTAAATTCAAATGGAATTTCGCACATAAGTAAACCGATGTGCGAGCCGGGGTTGAACCCCCGACTCTTTACTGAGAACAAGGCTGTCACGGCTTTTTTCGCCTTTATAACTGGTGCCCTGCCCATCACAGGCTTCACACCATATCCAAACAGTTTAATTTCCGTACATTCAGTAACTCTCTCCAAAACAACATACTACATTATTGCCATGTATTCATTAATCCGTAGATAACCTACTACTCGTTCACTTATGTTGTATTACGTGCGTATAATACTGCAAAGAATACACTCAAGGGCATTAACGTAAACACTTTGGTCATTTTATCTTTCTGTAATTGTGCCCAAATCTTAATACATATTAATGGCCATGACTGTCTCCTAGCCCGAGCAACCTCGATAATGCCACGTCATCAAATCAGTATATGTGTTCCACCAGATTTAGCATACATATTATGTTACAACTAAATACAGTACCTACTAAATTATCGGTGAACATGAGACTCTCAAGGGATGGTAAATACTCGTAAGTAACACTTTATTGTACAAAAAGAAAAAAACGCATAAGTAAATACAGTTTGAAATACACAGACATATGTACAAACGCAAGCTTATCGCTTTAGATAATCTCTCCGGCTAACCTTTGGATGATGGGGATGAAACATATACAAATACATGAGTATAGAGACTATAGAGTACCTACGTACAGTCACCATCAGATCTAATTATGTGAACGAACAAGGCTGATTATAAATATCCGAATATGCACTCTACCGTCTTAACATCGTCGCTATCGAATTTCAAAGATTTCCCGACGGCAAATATTTATTTACTACTTACTACTACAGACTATTTGCGTCCCACTGCTGGGCACAGGCCTCATCATGAGAGGGTTCAATTCACTACTTACATTAGTACATTTTTTTTTTGTTAAATGGCAACCTCACAAACTTATCAAACAACTCCGTCCCAGACTAAAAGAGTGTACTGAAAACATTTTACACCATGCACATGCTATTGACAGGAATGGCAGTGAACATAATTAATTGTTAATACATTAAATACATTGAATACTCTCAATTCAAAGCCTTTGTGTAGTAAACAGGCAATTAAGCATTCCAGTGCACAATTATCGATGCAGGCCGATTGCAGGGCTGGGGCATGCCTAATTGCCTGCAGACTTGCAAAAGGCTCGGAAAGGACTTCATAGAACTTAAAAAAAATACGGAGGATATATTGCCATTATACAGGGAAATCTATACATCTAGATTACTGAAAAACCTAAATAAATACAAGAAGACAATACATATAAATACAGGTCTCTCGGGGCCGAATACAGTTTTGTGCCTTTCGGTATCGAGACCACTTGGTCCGTGGGGTCCCAAAGCTTCTAGCCTTTTATACAAATACTAGCTGACCCCGCAAACTTCGCACCGCTATAGAAATTTTTTTTTGGTATGAAATATAGCTTACGTCCTATTCTCAGACCTACTGAACATACACACCAAATTTCATAAGAATCGGTCGAGCCGAGCCGTTTCGGAGGTGTTTGGTTACAAACACTGTGACACGAGAATTTTATATATTAGAAGACTAGCTGACCCCGCGAACTTCGTACCGCTTATAATACATATTTTTTAATATGAAAAGTAGCTTCCGTCCTATTCTCAGACCTACTGAACAATTTAAGAATCGGTCGAACCGTTTCGGAGGAGTTTGGTTACAAACACTCAAGAATTTTATATATGAGATATTTCAAAGATATTTGTCGTCGACCGTCGTCACCAGAGACCGAAGAGCTGCCCTCGCCCAACGCTTGAGCATCGCCATTCGACGAGGAAATGCTGCCAGCATCTTCGGTATTTTTTATTTTTCATAACTACTAGGAGATATAGTAAAAATTGGTTGTCTGTAAAGTCGGCTTACGGACGATAACTTTATACGCGATAACGCCACGTAATGCTACAACGCTACGTAACGCTACAACGCTACTATTGCGTCATGTTTTTTCGTGGGCGTTCATCATTTTATAAGACGTTATCACGTCAAAAATATTTTTTACAATATCTTGTGTATACATTAAAAAAGAAGACTATAGTGTTTAAGGCAACAAAGAAAATAACATAGTATCTAATCTAACATAGAACGTTGCCTATACCATTGATTAATTGGTATAAAAAAAAACGATCGAACCCTCTAGACGTGATTGAATCGCAGCGCAGCGCTCTTGACCGGGTTTTTACATTGAGGTAACAATGTGCCTAATAATTAAAGTTAACAGGATAGGACACCTACACAACAGTGGAGCTACAATGTTACCATGCCGTTTGACCTGCATAATAGCAGAATACAATTTAACTAAGCAATCGGAAGCAATAACCGGGGAGTGCGGGTATAATAGCAATTGCCTCATTAATATGTCTTTCCAAGTTTAGCTGTTAGTTGGGAACAATGCGCGCGATGCAAGGCACAAGCGGAGAGCGTTTTATTAACTCGCGACTCGAGAGGAGGTGTTCTTCGACGTGTGTCTGTGGGTCTGTCTCTGGCTCATAGCCCCGCAAAGAAGGAACCGATTTTGATTTTTTTGTTTTATATGAGACTTGATCGAGTCTTCTAAGCGATGCTGAAAAAAAAACAGTTACTGAAAAATATTTTTTTCAGTTATTAAATTACTAGTTTCTGCCCACGACTTTGCCCACGTGGAATTCGATTATTCCATTGAAGTAAAATTTTTCCGGTTTTTCCGGGGAGCGCCAAAGTTGACATAAAACTACTAGTTTGAAAATTGTAATTCCGAAAACGTATATCGTAATGTATCTTATACATATAATATTTTTAATTTATATCGATCGTTTCTCATAATTATCACCAACCAAAGTTTTCTGCTCGACCCTATGGTTAATTGGCACTTATGGCATTAAGTTCGCAATTTGTACTATAATTGTATGTGCAATAAAGCTTAAATAAATAATTCATAATATTCATAATTTAATTGCATAAAATCTTCCTGCTAAGGGTAGGTTAATTCAAGCACAGTTGACGAACTCAGGTTAAATATGGCCGCCGAGCTGTCAAATCCATACAAAAACAACATTTTGTCCCATAGTAAAATATTTAACGTTAACGTTAACTTTAACGGATGGTTTGAATCAACCGAGTCTAAGTATAATTTTATAAATGTCTGCAGTACAATTTTTTGTGACATACAATTTCTAGCCATAAAATTTAGCATCATAAAATTGCTAAACATACCTACACATATTTAATCATACTTTCACCTCCTTTGCTTTGCGCCACGGTACTAATGTAAGTGCACACTCGCGCGGCCGTAACTCGCGCTCGCGGCGCCGGCGCATACATCCAAGCACATTACAACTGACGCCAACGTGGATGCGAGTGTTACAGTTTGAGAAGACAATTTTCTCTTCCCACTAGGTTTTGTCTGCAACTTCGTCTACTAATTATTTAGCTCCTTCTCATTTCGACTTTAGGTTTTAAGTCAGTTCTCTAGCTTTATGTAGGTACTACTTCGAGCAGAAAAAATTCTAATCATGACAAGGACATTATCTAAAACACTGTTCTAACCATAAACATCCGACCACAGGTTTAGAGATTCAAATGAACTATCATCATCACCATCATGTCAGCTGATATACGTACATTGCTAGACATCATTCCTGATTCTATAACGTAGAGAAAGCCCTCTATTGGATTTTAGGTGACTCTGAGCTTTCTAATGAGCCCATCGTTAGCGCCAACCTCTCAGTTCGTACGTCATCACTGGCAAGATGGCAAACACACACTGCTCAAAGAATTTTGACTTGGAAGACACTAGGTATTTTTTAATGTAAAAGACCGACAACGACAGACGGCCCACCTGATAGTAAGTGGTCATCGCCGCCTATAGACATTTGTAAAACCAGAGGTATCACCAATGCGTTGCCAATCTCAAAAGGGGAGGAGATGGGGTGTATGGGATAAGGGAGGATAGAGGACATGGGACTAGGGAAGATGGGATAGAAGGATAGAGAAGAAGAAAGGCCCCCGGTCCTCTCACTCACCGTACGAAACGCAATAGCGAACTATTACTTCACACCGATATTCTGTGAGAGTGTGGTACTTCCCCGGACGAGCCGGCCCGATTCGAGCAATAATTTACTATTATTACAAGGCTCTACCACAAGAAAAACTGCTGTAATTTGGATGAAAAGATACTGCGAAGCTTTCGCTATGCTGACCAGCCGAGTAGGATTCGACCAGTGACCTCTTTCTTGAAGTTTGAAGGTAGACTGTTTGGCCCAGAGTCCCGGTATAGTATATACATAACCGACAACACGAACTATCTATCTATACGTAATGCATTATAATTGTCTTGGCTCACGGGACATTAAGGGCCCTCGCCCTTAATGCGACTTTTTGTAGCGTTTTGGAAACGCGCGATAGCATCGCTTCTAACGCGCGTTAGTAACAGTAGGCGAGGCCATACAGCTAGCGACTGTATCGATGCTAAAGTGCGACAGCATCGCTACTGCATTGCTACAAAAAGTCGATGTGGGCGAGGGCCCTAAAGTGCTGTGGCGGTTTGTCGCTATCTCGATCTAACATTTATTACCCCGTGAGATAAGACAATTTGCGGTCCGCATAGTTATATACTCCAATCTATGTATTTATACGTAGTCGCATACCTGTATAAGATCATTTGTCGAATAAAAGGAATGAATCTCAAATTCCCAATAAGTAGAATATCGTGCTACAGCCATTCGAGATTCTTTCCCCGTATTTATTCACGATTTCATAGTTTCTTGGCGGGAACGTAATAACAAAAGGTGTTTTTTACTCGTTTCCGAGATATCGGCAGATCATCTCTCGGTGGCTAAATGTTGCCAGGGTTGTCACAAAAATATTGTTATTTGTTGATAATAATTATACCTATTTAACTTTGTTCTGCTGAGACTGTGACAATTGCTGAAATATTTTAATTCTGAAGGTACCCTACCTACTATATTGTTTTTATTCATTTACTCCAATTTATAATATTTTTGAAACGATTAATATAATTAACAAAGGTTAAAATGATATTTGAAGCTTAAATTTCTCTCTGGCGGTTACAAAAATAACCAACTTTTTTGGCCAGTCTTTTTTTCACGAATGCTCAATATCTTTCAAGTAAATCTTAACTAACCTTTGATTCTCATAAATATCCCTTGATTCATATGGAGAGAAGACTTACAATTTATTTGCGACATCTATATAATTATGTATTTGTCATTTGTGTTGTATTGTCTGTCGGTAATCCTGAAATAAATAAATCTATTTCAGACAAAGGTGCTAACAAAATAGCAGTTTATCCGAATAATAACCTAGGTATGTCAAACATTTTTAAGCATTTTAATTTCAATTCTAGTTTCAATTGCGTGTTTTAAGTACTTTTATAGTCTATTTTTGTTATACTGTACCATGTAAAGTGTGGAAACCAATAAAGTTTTAATCAGTCAATCCTGGCAACCCTGAACGCAAGCAGCTTATATTGTGCGGGGTGCTCCGCGTGAAAATACAGCGTTGAATTATTTCACTTTACGTCGATGCACTGGGCTGTTGCTTGAATTTCAAGCCTCTACTCCTATCTCTTTCATACTACAGCAGTGACACATACGAGTGAAAAGAACGTAATGATTGATGTGGCCGGTTGTATTGTATTCTCGATCTACAATATAATGTATGTTTAAGGTGCTTACCCACTAGGCCGTACCATACCATGACCGTAACCGTACGTTACAGTGTCCATGCCCACTGTAACGTATGAGCACCGTTGTATACCAAAGCTACGGTTACGGTCATGGTATGGTACGGCCTAGTGGGTAAGCACCTTTAGAGGAAAATAAAGCCATGTTGAGCCGGCGAAAAGTGCTCTGAAAAGGTAACTTGATGTAAGGCAAGGTAAGTGTCGAGGTTTACGTTTCAAACTATAATATACCTAAATAAATCCTTTTTTTTAATCCGTTACTGACTGACTAATAACAACGCTGAACCGAAACTACTGGGCGTAGAGAGCTGAAATTCGGCATGTAAGTTCCTTGGCGAGTGTATCGGACCACTGAGAGAGGATTTCCCAAAATACAAACGGGAACGGGTAAAATGGGATTTTACATGATAAGTAATATTTACGCGCATACGAAGTCGCGGGCAACAGCTCGTTTGAACTAAGTTTCATAAAGTTTCAATACGTCCGTCGTTAAATCATAACTATGTACTTATATTGATATGAAGTATCTGCATGGAATTGGGATGACAGCGCAAGCGCAGCCGTCAGCAGCTGTGTTGCGTTTGGATATCCGTTTGCGATGCTGATGACGACCAGTAGGTAGGTACCTAGTTTTTCAATACGAGTTAAAAACGAGTGGCGTATATATACGGTTTGATTTCGTATTGAATAAGTTTTTTCAAAAATTGGGCACTGGCCGCCTCCCACCACGAGAGCGTTTGGGCTATAGTTCCCACGCGAGCCCAGGGCGAATTGGGGACTTCACACACATCTTTGAATTACTTCGCAGATGTGTGCAGGTTTCCTCACGATGTTTTCCTTCGCCGAAAAGCTCAGTGGTAAATTCAAATTGAATTTCGCACATAAGTAAACTTAGAGATGCGAGCCGGAATCGAACCCCCGACCCTCTGCATGAGAGGCGGTAGGTCCAACCACTAGGCCGCCACGGCTTCAGTAAAGTATAACTCGTATAAATATTGAACCACAAAATAACTAGCCAATTCGGACGTTTTGGTCCATTTACCTTCTCTCTCGAGTGGCGACGCCACAGAGCATAAAAAACACCCTCTTTCCAAGGGATAATGTTCGCCCATAGGTTCTGGTCTACTCTATGGACGGCGTACGATTAACAGCAGATATGGAGGTAGGTACTAATTCCGGCGCGCGTCGGTTTGCGGCTTGGGAATTTATGGCAAGGACCGCCGCCGAGCCACGCTTACAGTGACGAATTTGATGCGGCGCTTTGGAACATATTTTTGGTTCATTTTATTTATTTGCCATAAATTGTATGTTTACATGAGAGGTGGTACATTGCATGTCAGTAGATTGGTATCAATACAATTTTACCCAATGGGTGTAGCAACTTACCCAATACAGTATAAAAGAGATACTTATATATTACTTATTACACTGATCTGTGCCAATTTTTTTATTTATAAGTTATTTTTAGTTATAGTTTTTAGGTTTATTTTTATTGTAAGTATTTTAGTTTGTGTTTATAAATAAAAGAATTACTACCTACCCACTGAAGCCTTCATAATGTCCAATAAAGCATCTAACCCAAGGGCATATTCTATATAGGCCGGGAGAGCCTATGGTTTTCAAACCATAGGCTCTCCCGGATTTGCAATAGTAATACTCACTTGTTATTTTGAAAAAAAAAAACTCGACTGCGCACAATTTTTCGATATTCCCAGTGTCAATCAAGAAGAATCTAATGACATCTCACAAGCTGAAATCCATCAAGTTTAGGCTACAAAGCGTGCCAAAGAAATATCCATAGGTACATACACTTGAAAAAAATAACCCTCTTTCCGGCGCAGTCAGGTAAAAACTACAATATTATCGACAATAAGCAACCAAGTAGGTAAGATTACAAAATCCACGTGGGGGCAGCCTGCCTAGTATTGAACATATTGACTGCTTGATTGTATAGCACGACACAACTTAGAAGGCGCGCGGATTAAGCAATAATAGACTCTGCATCAACGGTTTAAGTGTTTCACCGCCCGCCTTCTAAGTAGTGTCGTCCTATATCTACTTAACTGCGCTCCCTACTTACATTTTTGTCATTGACCAACAGTTGAGTACCTTAGGCTGACATGAATATTGTGATGATGATGACGATAATTCGTCTAAAAAGAACATACAAGTGCTAACGCTGTAATTTATAGAGCGAACCTCTCTTCGGAGATCCGCGGGCGGCGCGGCGGACGAACGGGGTGTCACCTAAGGATTTGTGCCGGATGCAGTCCATCCGGTTATCCGGCTAATTGAAAATACATACGCGCTTGCGAAACGGTTTCACTAGTGTTGTGTTTATAAGGTAGTTGGAATGAGGACTCATCTTTTTATCAAACAATTTTTTTTATTGTAAACACCGTCTGTTACATAATCGGCTTACTGATGGAAAGTTGCTAATGCATATCACTAGTTATTTTGTAGTTTTTGATTAATCTCCTATTCCCTTTAAAGGTCGGCAGCGCACTGGTAATTCCGTTGCAACTACCGGTTTATGGGCGGCGCTCTTTATTCACCATCAAGCAAAACGACTCGTTTATCCGTCTATACTCGTATATACCATAAAAAATACTGTCAGTCAATCTTTAGGCAAAAGCAGAAAATAGTTATTACATCACCCTTGGCCGTAAAGTGGGATTTTCTGCCCGCTACGCGGAGAGAAAATCTCACTTCTTGGCCAAGGCAAGACGTAAAACTTTTGACAAACCACGGATGGTAATTCGTAAAGCCCCAGATCGCATATTTATGGAACACAGAAACCTGCGATCTGGGACATTTATGAATTCACCACCCTAGGTCTGTAATGTACCTACTATTATGAATGTATGTACCTTTACAGTTTCACAAAAGCCGGCTTACAACAACTTATGTGTACCTATAGTTATGTCAAAATGAGTCGGTAAATTTCACGTTCACAATTCCTAATTTTTTAAGGAATTCTGAGTTCACGTGTCTATCGCATCTACTAGTAGTAGATGCGATAGATAGGCTGTAGTAGTAGACTACTACTACAGCCTATTTGCGTCCCACTGCTGGGCACAGGCCTCCTCTCATCACGAGACGGTTTGGGCTATAGTCCCCACGCGGCCCCAGTGCGGATTGGGGACTTCACACACATCTTTGAATTACTTCGCAGATGCGTGCAGGCCTCCTCACTATGTTTTCCTTCACCGGAAAGCTCAGTGGTAAATTCAAATTGAATTTCGCACATAAGTAAACTTAGAGGTGCGATACATACATACAACTTATTAGAACACAATAACTATGGTAATGATTGACAACCCTATTCGCCGCAAACAATCGACACTCGCGAAAATTACTAACTTTTTAGTTTTACTTTTTCTGCGCCCGCGGCGGGTCGTCGATTCGATTGCAAACATCGGAACTTTCGACTCGACTAGTCGCCGTTTTTGCCTCGAGCCGGCAAAGTTAGTCGACTCCGCAGACTTGAACTGGCTGCGTTTACATATTAAATATTCCCCCAACTTGAAAAAGTGGCTTTTAATTTTAGTTTCGATCTTTGGTGAAATAGTGGTTCGCTTTTAGAATAGAGTGTGGAAATATTAAGAATGGCTAGTTTGGGTTGATGTAAAGACACACTCCACACACCATAGTTTTTATCGCCGTAAACAGACGGATGAAAATGATGGGAAATAGGTAGATAGTTGGCATTGCAATAAGTACCTATAATAAGACCATTTACAAAGGTCGTAATTGTTGCAATAGGAAAACTCAGCATGAAAGTTAATATCTCTACTACTACTACTACAGCCTATTTGCGTCCCCACTGCTGGGCACAGGCCTCCTCTCACCACGAGAGGGGTTGGGCTATAGTCCCCACGCGGGCCCAGTGCGGATTGGGGACTTCACACACATCTTTGAATTAATTCGCTGATGCGTGCAGGTTTCCTCACGATGTTTTGTTGTTTTCACGATGTATCGTTGTGTAATATCTCTATAATATAAAAATGAATTTCCGTGTGTTAGTCTGGCAGGTTCCAGAGCTGCTCGACCGATTTGGCTGATTCTTTTTTTGTTTTATTTCCTGTGATTCAGGGGATGTTTAGAAAGAAATAATCGGGAGTAATCTAAAGGGATAGCTAAAAAAGAAAAATAACATTGTATGGGAATCGCCTTGGGGTGGTACGAAGTTCACCGGGCCGACTATATTATTTTATTTTTTTATAGTATTTATTATTTTTATAGTACATAAGTAATGTAAATTTGGTTTGTACCGACTGAGCAAAAAAAAAACAAATTACAACAGCGGATTCACGAAAAGTGCGCGCATCTCGCGCGGCCTCAAACATCGTCAAATGGTTTTAATTCACAAGTCACCTGCAAAATTATATCATATCCAAACGTCGTGGGCATAAATCATATGTGACACGAATCTATTGTCTTACGTTTTTAAACTGAGTAGTCTGTCAGCTCCGCTTTCCTTCTCATCATCCCCTTGTTCCACATTAAGTACATGGGGTCAGCACAATATGCTTTAATTTTTCTATTCCATTGCTCCCCAAGTTTCCCAGTCTAACTCGAGAGAGCTTCCACTCCATCCCTTTTTCGTCTTCCTCTACCACAGCTCCAAAATACATGGAAATAGTACAAGTCACATATCTATTGGCGATATACCAATTTCAAAAAAAATCACATCTCTGCATCGATACAGTCTACGCCCGTCCGTTTTTGAGAAAGAGACTCGTGCAAGCGATTCTACCCCCTAAGGTTACCCACCGCCAGTAGGTACATCTGACTGTACCTACATTATCAAAATCGTTTAAAGTCACCTTCCCTAAAGATATTTTCCCCAAAAATACACCGGAATATTTTCTGGTAAACAGTTATTTACCCCTCCGCCTACTTAACCTGCATTCTCATTTCCGGGAGCATTCCACAAGCTCCTTGCCGGCTATTTAGCAATGTTCTCGGATCATTTGCTAAAGGCACTGCCAAAGAGTAAAAAATGCGAAAACTGGCGGTGAAAAAGCTCGGAACGCTACCACAGAATAGATAGGTAGGTACCTAACGCTAGAATAACATTTTTTAGATCTATAGCCACGTAACGTAATGTAAGAATGTTTTTCTCGGAACGGGGAAATTCATTTATTTTTTCTTAATGCGTGAATAGAATGTGCATACCTACCTATTCCTTGTTTCTATGCCTACATGAGTGCATAGCCATGTCACAAACAAAGCCACATTTTTAGGGTTCCGAAGTCCACTAGGAACCCTTATAGTTTCGCCATGTCCGTCCGTCTGTCCGCACTATTGCTCGGAGATGCTTAGTTCTAGAAAGCTGTAATTTGGCATGAATATATATATTAGTTACGCTGACAAAGTGGTACAATAAAATTTTGAAATATATTTTTTTATAGGGTACCTCCCCTACTCGTAAAGTGGGGATGTAATTTTTTTTTCTTGCGTACCCCATGGTGCGGCATATCGTTGAATAGGTCTTAAAAAAATATTGCGGGTTTGTTAAAACCATTTTTTGATTAAGTGATGCGTTTGTGAAATATTAAGCTTTAAAGTGCTATTTTTTGTTAGAGTCACGTGTCCCCCCCCCCTGCCAGCTAAATGGTGGTATTTGGATGGCTGAAAAAAATCACGGTTATGCCATATATAACGTAGTTGAAAGGAAAACTATCACAGCTAAGTAGGCTGTACAAACTTACGAGTAATAGTCGACCAACTTATGATGATGATTTTTCTCGAGCGGCAGGTGCGTCGGGCGGGCACGTCATACCACAGGCTAGCTAGATGCTAGTAAGTCTTAGAAAGGTACTGTGGGCATCGTCAACTTCGGAACCCTATAATTTGCGCGTGGCCCGACACGCACTTGGCCGGTTTTTTTTATGAATACACTGACTCTAAACAAAAAGTTTTAATGTTAAATTATTGTTTTGCTCTCGAAGATCCCCGATGATTTGGAATTTTGGACGGGCTTCTATTTCACGAGTTGCACCTTTATTATTATTATTTGTTGGTACATTTTCATGTCACGGGCCCATGGGGACCCGGTCATTCGCATTCATGGGGCCGAAGCCAACATGAAGGGGCTTTTGGTACCTTATTATTATTATTACATTAGCCTGTAGTGTCCCACTGTTGGGCAAAGGCCTCCCTCTCATTTTCCAAGCTTTTCTGTCTCTTGCGACATTGCCAAGGCCAATCATTGCGGAAGGCGTCCAGTTCGTCACGCCATCTCCGTCGGGGTCTACCGCGGCGCCGAACTCTATTTTGGGGGGACCAATTAGTTGATATAGTGGCCCATGAATCGTCCGGCATGCGGCAGACGTGACCAGCCCAGTCCCAGTTTAGCTTAGCACCTTTCATTTCCCAAAATATCTATTACTGCACCCCTGAAGATATTACCGAAAAGTATCGAGATTTACAAAAATGTAGCAGCACTTATATTATAATCTTCCCTTTTCATCGCCTGCAAATACGTAAGGAATGCCTTCCTTACGAGGGCATTCCTCATGTTCGCACAGAAGCTTGCCTCATGTTCTCTCGAGCGCATAGAGAATGGAATGTTCTTTAAGCCTTTTCCTGAACGTTGCAACTTGAATGTTTCCATTTGAAGATATAGGGAGGAGACGTAATAGTAGATTGTATGACTAGGGAGCAAAAAGGTATATTTTACCGCGGGTGACGGATTGAATCCAGAGCGACGCGAAAGATTCCACGCTAGAATCCCTCGCTTACGCTCGGGATTCTATTCTGGAATCTTTCGCGTCGCTCTGGATTCAAGCTTTGTCACCCAAGGCATAAATAAGTTTGCTACCGTGTTGTACACTCTGCTTTTCACCCCTCCTATGAGAAAATCATTAGATCATTCGTTCATTATTGTCTTTAAATTAAGTAAAACAAAAAAATAATACATTTAGAAACAAACAAGGTTAAAAAGAACGTCTGTTTCGTGCGCTCATCATAAATTCATAGGTAGAAGGCGAAAATGGCTTCCATATTGAAGAATCAGTAACTATATTGTATTTATATTCTGTCATGCTTGCACGCGTTGCGTTCATAATAATAGGTAAATTTAACAAAAGTGAAATAAAGAATATTTTATGACAATTTCGCACATACTGTATCACACAAAGTTTTTTAATACATTTGCGATAAAATGAAAAAAGGGCAGTGCAATTCATATTACGTACTTACATAATATTCCTTTGGAATTCTCAGAGGTGTTGATCCCAATACATTGCATCACCTAAATCACTTTTTGATTTCATTCATTTTCTGCGAAATAATTCATAACACTACATAAGGTACGTTTTATTTTGGAAATTAAGTGTAAAATAAAATAATACGGCAAGGAAATGAGCGCTCACGAAATTCGCGGGTTCGAGTTTTTTTTTTTAATTCGATCACACGACGAGTTTACGAGGAATGCTACGGCATTGGCCTGCACCATTCAGCCAAATTGAAAATAAAAAATAGAAAATAATTTATCAAAAGTAAGTATGTATCTATGAATTTATGGATTTTTAGTATGTGTAATAAAGTATTTATGTAAAATGCCGATATATAAAATTCTAAATACGAAAAAGACGCGACTTTTGAATGCAACTTTTTACAGTCTCCGCAGCTCCGTAAACGCACTGCTAAGACGTATTTTGCTCCCTGTTAGCGGGGCAGAAATGAAAAAAAATTAAAAAAAAGCGAAGAGGGAGCAAAATCGCATTTTGCTCCCTCTAAACGGGGAACAAAACACTTCTTTTCGAATAGGAGGGGTGAAAATATTCATAATGCCAATGCCTGCCGCCAAATAGTAGTGTTCGCACTGTTGTGTTCCGGCGGGGGGTTAAGGCAACCGGTGAAATTTCTGGCACAGAGGCATTCCATCTTAGGGCTCAGGGTAGGCAACGCATCCGAGATCTTATGGTTTCTTAATGGAGACTCATAGGATTTCGGTGTCCATGGGCCGCAGTGACCTCTTACCATCAGGTGGGCTGTGCGTTCGTTTGCCTATACCATTGGTATAAAAAATAAAGTGATTGGCGCACTGCGTTGTCTTTTGGATTTTCAATCTTAGTTCCTATATAGATATGTATACTGCTGAGCACAGAAGTCTACTTCAAATTACGCCATTAACTCGTCATAAAAAGTAGAGCCGTGGCAGAGCCTACAATAGGCACGATGGGTTTCGTAGATCTACTCAGCAGAACTAAGAAATCCGGCATCTCTCCAATGAATGACATCGCAAGTCTGTCTGTGTACCTACATAGATCTCACTTTAGTCGGCTTCTGTGAGGTGGTGAAGTGAAACGAGGATTATTAGTAGGTATTCTTCTCATCGGGTCACCTCACGCCCCTATGGAATGAGATTTCCTGATTTGATGAATACGACTCTTAATGAATCAAGAGTTAGTGCATCACACACGCTGTATAGAAATGAATTATCGTCGGCCATAACTCCTTGTTTCAAGACCCTGTTTGCCTCAAGACGTACAGTACCATCTGTCTTAATTACCTAGGTACATGAATCGGCACGGAACTTGAGCGGTGACCTTGCGCAGAAATCAAAAATAAGGTCTCATCAGCAGCAGGGGGCGCTTTGTCGTGCGGGCACGCTTATTGACCCTTCAGTCGTAAAAATGCGCAGAAATTCTCTCTACTTTTGCTCACCGCTCAAGATACGTGCCGCGACCTGTATAGGTATGTAGGTAGGTATAATGCGTAGGATTTAGAGTGAAAGTTTGCCGATGCGTTTGCATTATTTTGTTGTTTATTTAACCGGTTCTCTTCCTTGGCAAAATACTATAGGACCTTACTACCTACGTTTAAAATGCCTCCAAAAGTCAGCCATTTTCTTTCTTTGCAATTTTGATATACCCAGTGTCACTCTCACAATTAAGACGAATCTAACGACACCTCGCATGTTAAAATCCATCCAGCC
This sequence comes from Aethes cnicana, assembly GCA_963971205.1. Lineage (NCBI taxonomy): Eukaryota > Metazoa > Arthropoda > Insecta > Lepidoptera > Tortricidae > Aethes > Aethes cnicana. The sequence continues at coordinate 31,282 of OZ020290.1, read as the reverse complement.
ATTTAGCCTACAGAGCGTGCCAAAGAATTATACATACATACACTCGAAAAACAACCCTCATTCTAGCGCAGTCGGGTAAAAATAGCTCAAACCGCTTTTTCTCAGATATATGAGACCTCCAAATTTCGTCCAAATCGTCAGAAGAAATAAATAAACAGAGAAATATACAAGTTTGGCGCGTAATTTTATCGAGCTGATTTTTTTTCACGTTTAGTTTAGAACTGTAGACGTACCTATCTGTAACTAATTTATCTGTGGACGGGCTTATGCTTCGCTGCGTCTGAGGTAGAAAAAATACGGCAGATATAGAGCATAGCTCCGACAGATTGGCATCATGCTGAATGCTTCGGTGGACGCCATTTTGGTGGTTCGGGAAACGAGTGGAAAAAGAACACAACTTTATTGCTTATTTATTACTTAAAACATAGAAGTAGGTATATCTCTAGAATGTTTTTTTTTTATATATCATTGGTACATATAGGCAAACGAGCGCACAGCCCACCTGATGGTAAGTGGTCACTGCGGCCCATGGACACCGAAATCCTATGATCCCCCATTAAGAAACCATAAGATCTCGAATGCGTTGCCTACCCTGAGGCCTAAGATGGCATGCCTCTGTGCTAGAAATTTCACTTGCTGCCTTAACCTACCGGAACACAACAGTGCAAGCACTGCTATTTTGCGGCGGGTTAGCGGAGAAAGACGGTGGTACCACCTCGGACGGACCTAGAACTAGGCCCTACCACTACAACAATATATTGCTAGTTGTACCTAGTTATGCAGTAGAGTCTTATGGAATGGGCTAAGCCCAAAAAAGTCTATTATGTCAACCGAGTCGAGCCCACAGCCGAGCGTGTCGTTTTTCACTCTTTATTGCATTGACAGCTTTTTTTATGTCTAGCAACAGTTGTGATTGGACTTGACAACATGTGACTACTTAAACCTGATTAAAATAGTATATTACAGACCTAGGGTGATGAATTCGTAAATGTCTCAGATCGCAGGTTTCTGTGGCCCGAACCGAAGGCGAGGGCCATAAATATGCGATCTGGGGCTTTACGAATTACCGCCCGTGGTTTGTCAAAAGTTTTACGTCTTGCCTTGGCCAAGAAGTGAGATTTTCTCTCCGCGTAAGCGGGTAGAAAATCCCACTTTATGGCCAAGGGTGATGTAATAGTACATTACAGACCTAGGGTGGTGAATTCGTAAATGTCCCATATCGCAGGTTTCTGTGGCCCGAACCGAAGGCGAGGGCCATAAATATGCGATCTGGGGCTTTACGAATTACCGCCCGTGGTTTGTCAAAAGTTTTACGGCTTGCCTTGGCCAAGAAGTGAAATTTTCTCTCCGCGTAGCGGGCAGAAAATCCCACTTTACGGCCAGGGGTGATGTAAAGAATATTTGTTTATCTCTTGTCTTGTTGGTCAAATTACCTAAGGCTGCGGCTCCATTGAGGCGGAGACGAGCGGAGCTGAGAGGAGCAGAGCTGTGAAAAGAGGTATGTGATTCCACTGAGGCGGAGACGAGCGGAGCTGAGAGGAGCAGAGCTGTGAAAAGAGGTACGTGATTCCACTGAGGCGGAGACGAGCGGAGCTGAGTGGAGCAGAGCTGTGAAAACTGTGGCGGAGACGAGCGGAGCGGTGTATAGCGAGCCGGGACGAGCAGTCGAGACCCAATACATTTTATTTGTAGTTAGTTATTTGGAGAGTGCACACGTCATGTCGGTGCTAAGTAAAAAAAAAGCCATTTTGTATTCAACATTGCTAGAAGACGAAGAAATCGAAGCAATGAAAATTGCTTTGATTGCCGCAAAATACTTGAGCTGACTGTGCGGCTCGATTGGAATCCCGCCCCTCCACTCTGCTTCGCCCCTCTGGGCCCGTGATTACACGTCTCCTCTCCGCTCAGCTCGTCTCCGCTTGACTATTTCCATTGAATCGGAGCGGAGCGGAGACGAGATGTGGATTTCACGTAATATGATTGGTCGATCCCCACACGTCTCCTCTCAGCTCCGCCCGTCTCCGCTTGACTGTTTCCATTGAAGCGGAGCGGAGACGAGATGTGGATTTCATGTAATACGATTGGTCGATCCCCACACGTCTCCTCTCAGCTCCGCTCGTCTCCGCTTGACTGTTTCCATTGAAGCGGAGCGGAGACGAGATGTGGATTTCATGTAATACGATTGGTCGATCCCCACACGTCTCCTCTCAGCTCCGCTCGTCTCCGCTTGACTGTTTCCATTGAAGCGGAGCGGAGACGAGATGTGGATTTCATGTAATACGATTGGTCGATCCCCACACGTCTCCTCTCAGCTCCGCTCGTCTCCGCCTCAATGGAGCCGCAGCCTAGCGTCTGCTTAGAAGGATGTTTGCTCCGGAGCAAACTCAATTGATAAGAAAAAAAAGCTACTTAATGAAATCATGATAGTTTCTCCGAACAAAGAACCCGGCTTATTGGTTCAAAATTTTATGTCATCTTCACAATTTTAAACGATCTGGTTGGTCTCTCCAAAACAAAAGACTAAGTAAGGTTAAGTGCCTGTTTAAATACTCGTACCTATCGAGATTCTCTTTACTAGATGAAAATTGGAAATTTACTTCGTTATACATATACGACCGATTAGCGTACGGAACCCTAAAAAACGTCGATACAATTAAACTGGCGATGCACTTTAAAAATAGTTCGATCAAATGTCAAACGGTTTGTCACCGACCGCGTTCTAAATTCAAAGACCAAACAAAAGCCCCAAACACAGGAACATTATTATGACATTTACAAGGATTTACCATAAATATCGTGTAAAAAAACGTGTTATTCGCTTCGTTAATTGATATTTATAATTAATTATGTATCGAAATCAGTGAGTAGCAAACATGAAACCTACGATGACAAGGAATAAGGCACAGGTGTACAGTGTTGGGAACTATTTGATGACTGGCAAGGTGCTGGGGAAGGGGCACTTCGCCAGGGTCGAGGAGGCTACCCACAGGATCATAGGGAAGAAGGTAAGTGACTCTTGTTCTTATAATTCGAACGTAACGTGCTGCAATGGTCTGGCCAATCACAGCTGTCAGCTACGGACGCTGGAGTGGACTGACCAATCAGAGATCGTCGAGTGAAATGTTCTTTTTGTGCCTGTGAATTTATTATAGAACTGAACGAAACGTGCGCTGATTTAAATCTGTGGTTGGCTGGCCAGTGGCGTGATAATGTTGATTACTAGGCGCGAGCAAAACACCTACGATGCTTCCGCAGTAATTTTTCATTCAAAATACTGACGATATGGAAGCTTCATTATAAATTTGTGCCATTTTGAACACGCTTATTAGGTCGACCTGTATGCAACTATGTAATGGAATCTTGCAAGTTAAATTTGACCCACTTTCCGATTTCCGATTGAGCTGAAATTTTGCACGAATATGTAAATCACGTGACAATGCAATATTATGATGCCATGGAGCTGATCTGATGATAGAGCTGGAAGGTGGCCATAGGAACTCCGTAATAAAACTACATAAACCCATCGAATTTGGTCTCGTTTGATTCGTCTTAAAGGGTAGATGAAGTATTTACAAAGAAAAGCACAGTCAGCAATAAAAGCGTGTCCCAGATATTTAAATTTTTGAAAAAACTTATTACCTTCGTTCATTACTGCTTTTGCCCACTACTTGTCCCCGTGGAATTCGTTACGAACGTTCCCGCGGGAACTATGCATTTACCGGGATAAAAAATACCAGCAATAATTGTCAACCTTATGTCGACATTAATACTTAAGAAGGGCAAGGGTTGGAAAAAATTATCAATAGACTAAAATGAAACCACCATGGAAGTGCGCCAACCACCATTGTTTATTTACCTGGATATTTCCTCTCATGTCTTCCCTACTACTACAGCCTATTTGCGTCCCACTGCTGGGCACAGGCCTCCTCTCATCACGAGAGGGCTTGGGCTATAGTCCTCACGCGGGCCCAGTGCGGATTGGGGACTTCACACACATCTTTGAATTACTTCGCAGATGCGTGCAGGTTTCCTCACGATGTTTTCCTTCACCGAAAAGCTCAGTGGTAAATTCAAATTGAATTTCGCACATAAGTAAACTTAGAGGTGCGAGCCGGATTCGAACCCCCAACCCTCTGCATTAGAGGCGATAGGTCGAACCACTAGGCCACCACGGCTTCATGTCTTCCCTATACGTAGAGATATACCTACGTTTCGGCCACAAAATCGCGCAGCGCGAGTGATTTAGTAATAAGTACATTGCCGATCATGCAATGTATTACGAAAACGCTCGTCGCTCCGTCGCTGGTCGACCAACAGCGGAAATTTAACCTTTTGTGAGCCACTTGCCATAAAAGTGTTCAGCTCGTGACAGTCCAAACTAACCGCTCTGACGACAAGTGGTGAAGTGGTGGTGAAGGAGTGAAATTCTCTACCGACCAGTCTCTTCCCCGATAGTTATAACTTGGATCTTTTCAAGTCGAGAGTGAACAGACCTACTATCTAAGAAGTAAGCATGTATCCTTCGACCACATCGTCATTTACCATCGGGTGAGATCGTGGTCAAATGCTGGCTTATAATAAATAACAAAAAAAGTGCTACACTTTTTGGGACTATAATTCCGTAAGAAACAATCAG